>CM038226.1:18557000-18758131 GCA_021442155.1 Cymbidium sinense
CACCCAGTGAGTCCCTTATTGATCATATTCTCTAATGGCGTAACTTGAGTATGAAGTACGAACCATAGCTATCTGAATAGTATGCCATTGAGATTCTTTTTAAGAATATCCATTGCTCAATCGCCTTCATGCTTAAGGGTTTCACTATCAAAATATTTGAGAAGCTAATCAACAAGGCAGCTAGTCTACAAGGAGAGGCCAAATAGTTATCTTTTCAAGATCAGTTGCCAAGCAAGCTAAAAAGGTCTATGAAAGAAAGAGGAGTAGTAGTAGTAGTAGTAGATAAGGAAACCAGCTAGAGATCATAGACCTCAACCTCCACCTCCTTTGCACCACAGGCACCCTAGGCCTCCACAAGCCTCCATGGCTGACACCACCCTCCTCGACCATACCACCAGTGGCACTCATACCACCAGGTAGCTATGGTCCACTCTTTTAGATAAGTTAAAACACCTTATTAAGAGGGAGGTAATCGAAGATCTTTAAGAATCTCTTAAAGAAGCCTAATTTTTACCCAAACTAGAGGAGGAAGTAGGCAAAAGTCATTATCCAAACTTTTTCCCTTACCACCATATGCTAGGCCATGTTTTGGAGGATTTCTTCACATTCAAGGACTGGCTTGAACACAATTTCAATTTTGGTGAAGTAGTTATCCCAAAGGAATACCTTATGGAACAATCTTCCAGTTCCATTAGGGTAATCCTTAGAGATACATGTGATCTACCAAAAAGGTTGGGATATTTCTCTATCCAAAACCTCTAAGAAGATCATAGAAGATCAAGCTTTCTTTCAGGTGCAGTGCAAACCTCAACATCAAGGAAGGTTTGCAAGTTGCTAGTGCCAACTCTAGGAAAGGGAGCTCGGCGAGTAGCATGTGTGACCCAGATAGCCATTAGCACCCCCATTCCTCACCTATAGTTGCACTTCCACACTTCCACTTTTTTAGTTAGCTCTTCTTCTTCTACTAGTGGAACTCTTGTATCGGTGAATAAGGGCATCAAATCTTTACCCCACTCACTTTACTTGATTTCTACTTTGTACCTCCAAATAATTCCAAGAAATTGAAGAATAAAGCTAGTTTGAATTACATGTGTCACTTTTGATGGGTTGTCTTCTTCTATTCCTAATGATAACTCTTCAAGTCAAAATAACTATAACAATTCTGATCTTCCTCTTTTTAATTCAGAGTTAGACTTTCCAACTCTGAAAACTATGGGTTCACCTCTTGAGATAGACTTGGAATCATCCAATTTTGAGGGTCCCATAGGAAGCGTAGGTGAGCTGATGCGTAGAACCTTCCATTACCACACAGAGATCACCAAGTCAACCTCCATAGTGGCAAGGTTCTACCTCCTAGGGCAGCACCTCAAGATAGAGAAAATAAGTCATTGGTACTTAAGATCGAGAAGCACTTCCATAGGATGCTACACCCTTGGACATGCTTGTGGAGGACCATCCCAAGGTGGACTACAACATCCTTTCTCATCTAAGAAAGTTGTCATCTAAGCTAAGCATATATGATGCCCTTATCTTATCCAAAGAGATGAGGGAATCACTAATCAAGGCTCTCCTTGATCTTGAAATATGCTTAGCTTAAGCTATAGGTGAGGAAGCACATTATACAAAAGAAGCTCGGATCACCTTCATGATGAAGACCTTCTGGGGACTTGGAGCACAACCATCCCCTCTACATCACATTGACATGGATGGTTGGACTTGCGAGTTCTCATGGATTGAGGTGCATCGATGAACATTATGAGTCTAAGACCCTTGCCTATTGAGGGACATCTCACACTCAAGAGGGATGATGTTGAGAGGATTCAATGAACAAGGTGAGCGGGCTTTAGGTTCTAGTAGTGTTACCTTTGGAGATAGGTGGATGGAAGAGTAAAGCCAAGTTCTACATCATTGATTTGAATACTTCATTCATGGCTTTGCTTGGTAGGCCTTGGATACATCAGAATAAGATCATTCCATCCTCCCTCTATCAATGCATCAAGTTTAGAAAAGATGGAATTAAATACCATGTCAATGTAGATGAAAAGCCATTTTTAGTTACAGATGTTGAGATTAATGAGGATGCAACCTACTATCTTTCTCAAAACATCCTTTCTTATGAACTTGGACAAAATTCAAATGCAAAACAAAAGAAAAGAAAATGAAAAAAGAAAAGATAAAAGAAAAAAAAGAAAAATAAAGTCCAAGTGAACAAGAAAGGGGAAATGAAGAAATAGACACATATCATTCCACCCACAATTCCATCATATGGACATGTGGGTAGGATGGCTCAACCTCCACTAGGTAGAGCGAGGCAAATAGAGCGAGTTCAGAGGAGGAGACCCCTAGTTGGCCATCACCAAGAGGTCATGTTCCAGTTCATAGGAGTACCCTACTAGACTTGGAATCTCGGAGGATGAGTCTAATGTGATTAGTATACCAACCCTCTCGGTTCCATTGGAGGTGACTTTGATCCAGCGAGAGAAAGACCAGCCTCCAAAACAAAACAAAGTATTGAATCAATTTATGTGAAACTATTAGGTGAGTTGGAAATCTTAGCTCTTACCTCACTTACATCTTAGAAAGTTGAAGGTTCAGTAGTTAAGGAAGTCCCTAAGTCTTCCAATCACATGAAGTAGAAGAGGTTCTTTTTGGGATCATCATCTTCAAGTCCTGAAGTTGATGTAAAACTTGAGGAGGATTCATTTAAAGAATTAATGGAATTACCATTTGACTTTTACTGCCTTGTGTTCATAATCTTATACAAAGGTTTAGTTTCATCATGGTCCAAGCATAGGTGAGTACTTTGAAAAGCTATGGATAATACGAGGGAAGCACAATCAAGAGTAGGACTAGGATTCAATAGTGGGTCGATGGATGAAGATGCTTAGTTGTTACCATTTGGAGTCTAATAGGTTCTTCTCACACTCATTAGAATGTGTGTTTAGAAATCTCAAATGATCCGAGATGATCTCAAATCAAAGAGCACGCCGAATTTGAAGAGGAGATTCATTCAATAATAGACAAGCTTAAAGAAATCTACCTTGGGATAGAAGAAAATTCACGCTCGACATACATCAGTCATTATTGAATGAAGAAGAAACCAATGACTTAGTTAGGCTATTGACTGAGTTTAAAGACTACTTCTCATGGAGTTATGAAGAGATGCCTAGATTATCTCCTGACATAGCAGTCCACAAGCTAGTAATAGATCCTAACGCTACCCCTATTAAGCAAGCTCCTAGACACATGCGATTAGAAATTGAATAATAGGTCATTTTAAAGTCAAGAAAAATGAGCGATCTTTGGTTTCATCAGGAAGAAAAATATCCTACCGGTTAGCTAGTGTCATCCTAATTAAGAAGAAGAATGGACAAATTTGCATTTGCATCAATTTTAGGGACTTAAATAAGGCATGTCCTAAGGATGAGTTTCCTTTCCCTATACCAGAATTAATGGTGAACATTATCTCATCTCATGTAGTTTTCTCTTTCATGGATGGTTCATCTGGATATAACCAAATCAAGGTGTCTCCTGAAAATGAAAGAAACTACTTTCAAACCCCGATCGAATCTTCTATAGGGTCATGCCTTTTGGCCTTAAAATATTGGTGCTACACATGCATGACTCGGATCTTCAATGAACTCATCCATCGAGTTGAGTGCTATGTTGATGATCTAGTAGTCAAGAGCTGAGAAAAGGTAGAACTCTTTGACTTAAGAGTAGTTTTTGAACATTTAAGATAATATAACCTCAAAATGAATCCCAAGTGTGCATTTAGTAGCTTAGGAAATTCCTTGGGTTTGTTGTTTGTTGAATAGAATAGAAGATCGAAAAGATTAAAGCTATCTTAGAAATGCCTCTAAAGTTTAACTCAACTCAGATCCTTTCAAGGATGGTGACATATCTAAGATGCTTTATCTCCAACCTATCGGAGATGCAAACCATTCTCAACACTTGTCAAAAGGATGCCAAGTTCAAGTGGGATGAAAGTGTAGCATGCTAGACATCAGGTATTTGGTGAAGGTATAGTTTTAGCGCCTATCTAGGGGACTCATCTCTACACTTTGCTGCATTGATGACTCTCTTGATGCTCTGTTGGCCCAAGCCAATGATGAAGGAAGGAGAGTGCTCTCTACTACCTCAACCATCATCTATTCTAAGTGAACTATCCACCTATTGAGAAACATTGCCTAGCTTTGATCTTTGCTTCCCAAAAGCTATGGAACTACATGCTTTTCACATGAACTTGATCTCACAAATCCACTTCTGATACCTCATGACATGGCCAATGCTATCCAGACATTTGGCACATTGGTCCATGATACTCTCACAGTTTGATATCACATTCATACCCTCATGCGGTAAAAGGATGGCACTAGATTTCTTAGTAGCACACCACTTCCTGATTCTCTTTGATGATGAATCTCCGATGAACAAATCATGAACTTAGGGCCCCAATGGGAGATGTATTTTGATGGTGCTACTTCTTTTCTCAAAGGGAAGCACCACGATCTATTCTCCTAGGAAAGGTAGGGGTAAGAATAGTTCTTCTAACTGATGTGTGATGAGATTCTCATACTATCCGCACCAATAATGAAATGAGCTTTGATTGCGGTCTAGAGTTATCCATCACTTTGTCAAGAGCATCAACATCTTTGGGGATTCTCGGTTGGTCATCAAGATTGCGGGTCCTAGTCTCAAACCCAAGCTTCATCATTACTATGAGTATACCATGAAGTTGGTCATTCAGTCACCATCTAAGGTTCCCCAAGTAGAGAACACGTGCGGCTTTGGCCAAACTTGCCAAAGATTGGCATGTTGAAGATGAGTCCATTTCAATAAGGTCCAAAATAGACAAGTCTATCCCTTATTGATCATTGAGGATCTTTCTCTTGAAGGGGAGGTTGCCATTGCCAAAATGGACAAGGAGCTAAATTGGAGGCAACTATTCATAGATTACTTGAACACCGACAAACTACCTTAAGAAAAGTCACCAGCCCATCAGGTGAAACAGAGAGCTCTCTCCTATGCTCTTATTGATGGCACCCTATACCCTCAATCCTTTGACCAAATGTGATTACACTGTTTAGACAAACACGAAGCCCATGATATTATAATCGAGGTACATTCGGGTCTATGTAGAGCACAACAATTCAGCCTGAAGATGATGATGAAGATCAAGAGACTTATACTCGGTGATTATAGGCGCATGGATGTAGCTAGGAGATTCCATCGTGTCGGTACATGGTGTGGTCCTCCACCACCAACATTCTACACTACATTGGCTTCATGGCCATTTTGAGTGTTGGGGTAGACATTGTAGGTTGATCGATCCTCCTTCTTCCAAGGGGCATCGATTCATCTTAGCCATGACTACTTTTCCAAGTGGAAGCCATCCCACTCAAAGATCACATAGCTCACATATGCTTAGTTTTTAGAACCATATCATATATAGGTTGAGGTTCCTTGATGAATTATATTTGATAATGGTAACAAAAGCACTAAAATCAATAGATTCACTAGAAGACAGTATATATTGGAGATACTCCACCATCTATTACCTTAAAGCAAATCGCTTAGCCAAAGAATTCAACAAAATTCTCATCCATCTTGTGAAGACTCTTGATGATGACGATGATGGAATAGCGGTTGGTTGAAGCTTTGTGGGCTACCGCACCATACCGAACTCCAACTCGTCTACATTTTCTTAGTGTATGGTCTGTCGTTCTACCTTTAGAAGTTCAATCCCATCACTAAGGATAGCATTGGGTAACAAGATCACTATAGAGTAGAATGCAAAGTTGCGTTAGAAGAGCTCAAGGTTTGGAGGATATAGTGTTCGAACCTTGAGTTGTATAAGGCCAAAATGATTCACAACAAGCTGGTCCACCCTATGTATTTTCGAGTAGGAGATCTTATGTTAGTCTTAAGGAGACAAATTATTTTCTATCGAAACATGGGGGGCAAGTTTGAACCCACTTGGGAAGGCCCCTATGTCATAGAGGCTACTAAGGAGGATCTTATTATATTGATTGTAATGGGAACACCCGATGCTTCCAATTAATGGGCTCTATCTAAAGAAATATTACCCATGAAATAAATCATGTTTGAAAATAATCATTAATAAAAGAATAAAATATTCCATTCATCAAATCTTCTCTTCTTTCAAGTGTTGTTTGTCTTTGAATCCATGATGCATCTAGGGTAGGTGTAAGAGTCCCCAGTGGCATCCTATCCTCTCTCTCACAAACACAATCTCCCATGCTTTTTTTAGAATAGGTGTAAGAGAACCCAGAGGCATCCTATTTTAATTAGCATAACTAAGTTAGGTGAGAGAGAACCCAAGTGGCATCCTTTCTTAGTGGAAATCCTATTTTCCATCCATGGAACCATTTCATCAAATCCCCTAGCATGTTTTAAGGTAGGTGTAAGAGTCCCCCAGAGGCATCCTATTCCTTTTAGTACATGCACAACAATAAATCTTTTATCTTGAGCTATTTTGATGTGAGCAAGCAAGCCCTCACACTCACTCATTAGAGCTCTTGGTGGTCACACTATGCTTGAGTGCGTCCATCACACCAACAAGGTTCATCTTAAAAGTCAAACCTAAAATAAAACAAATTCAGCCTTCTTCCCGAAACTAAAATAAATCTTTTTCTCTTGAGACTAAATCAAATCAAACCTTCATCCCTGTGGGATGACTTGAACCTTGCTTCCTAGTAGAAGGTTCACACTCTATCCCTTAGTGGATTTTTCCCCTCATGTCTTGGACATAAGTAGAGCCATATTGCACTAAGCTCCGATTCTTTCTACACTAAGGAATAGATTATTTGTTAGTGCTGTGATCTTTTGTGTTGTTGATTTCATCAACAAATACGCGGTGTTCCTTATAGTCACACAATTGATTCCTCTTTATGACCTCATTTTTAGAATGAGTTCTCATCCACTCCATCTTGGACATAGGACTTCTCTTAGACTTTAAGAGCTCTTAGTCTTAAGACACATATAGTGATTAGGTGGACACTCAACCTAGCCCTAGAGACTTAGAAGAGTTAGCCATAGAATAGGTCATGCCTTAGGGTGTTAGGAAACTTTTCTACCCTTAGCTTGAACCATTCCTCACTTTCCTTCCTTCAAGTCAAACTCCAAATCAATCTTATTTGATTTTCTCCAAACTCAAATCAACTCCATTTGAAACCCATGATTGAAACTCATGAATGAAAATTCCTAAGTCCAAATCTTCCTAAGTCCTTAATCTTCCCTTAAGGACTTAACCAAAATCATGATCTAAACCAATTCAAATCCAAGGAATTTTCTCATTATCCATTTATATTCTCATTTAAATTCACATATATAAATGAAATATAAATTCAAATCAATCAAACTAAACTCAAATTTAAAATCAAATTAAAAAAAATTCAAAATTTAAAATCCTTCTTAAGTCCTCCTTCATAAGACTTAACCCAAATCATGATAAAACCAAATCAAATTCATGGGATTTTCATTTCATTTATATTCTCTATTCACATATATAAATGAAATATATAAATCAATCAAACTAAATCAAATTCAAAACTCAAAATTTTCAAGTCCTTAAATCTTAATGGACTTAGTCAAATCATGACCAAATCACTTCAAAATCCTTGAAAATTTTCTCATGATCCATTTATATATTCACATATAAATGAAATATATCAAATAATCAAATTCATTCAAAATCAAACCCACCTTTTCAAGTCTGAATAGCCAAATCATTCAAATGTAAATTTGACTCTTCATGATTCAATCAACCTTACAATCATGAATCCAATATAAAACTTCAATCACCAAATCAAATCATTCAAACAACCAAATCCATTGATATTCTTCCTTCAATGAAATTATCATGATCAAAACCCATTTGACCCAAACCACTTGCAAATGATTTATATTTCAACATAAGTCCATATATAAGTTCAATCAAACTCAAATCACTTTGATTAAGAATTTGACCCACCTAGGCTCAACTTGACCCAGTGACCTAAAGTACCCAAGAAATTCACAAATTGATTGCAAATCAATCCTCATAAACTCAACAATCATCATATGATCAATCATTAAATTACCAAATACCTTTTGATCAAAACTCATCAAATCAACAAATACCAAATCAATCAATATCAAATAAGTCAAACCAATTGACCAAATTTTAGCAAAATGAAACCAATTGCCAAAAAATCATTCAAAATTGATTGAAACCATTGATCTAAGTTCATTCAACTATGTTGAACCAAAGTCAAAATTTGAGCCTAACCTCCAAATTGGCCACTTGACTTTGACAACTTGACCTAAATCATATCAAAACTTGGTCAAATAAATTGATTGAAACCAATGGGTCAAGTCATTCAAATCAATTTGTTGAATATGACCAAAGCCCCACCATAAATTAGACCTAATCCAATTGACCTTCTCAAATGGACCAAAGGGGTCAAGTTGGAGCCAAATAACCCAAAATTGATTGGAAACAAAGATACCAACCACTCCATATGCTAACCAAACCTAAACTCCCCACCTAGCCCATCAAATTGGTCAAATTCAACTGACCATAACCCAAATGAAGTCATATTAGCCAAAAACTAAATCAAATTGATCAAAAAGATATCATTCTTACAAGGATATACTCCCAAATTCAATTTTGACCTCACATATCCTGAGAGGTTAGGAGCCATTAGAGCATTCTAAGCTTTCTAAGAGCTTTCTCTTTTCTTCCTTATAAAATAGGGAGCTTATCTCAATTCCCAAGTTCTTCCATACTCAAATCCACTCCTTTGCACACTCCCTCGGGATCAAGTCGAGTGCACCTAAGCATTCTCTCAAGTTCCCAAAGCAAGGAGGAGGTGAATTTGATCAAAAGGGGAGCAAGTGGTGTTGGACCATAGAGAGATCTACTCAACCCTAAGGATTGAAACTTTCAACAAGGCTTCGTCTCCACTAGATGGCTCTCATCAACCGAGCATTGGTGATCACCTCGAGGTATGGAATTTTTTGACCACTTAGTTTAGGAGGTGTTGGTCCTTTGTAAAAGAAATGTTCATGAAATGTAAAATTCACCATTGGATATGTTTGTAATTGTGCTTAGATGGTGTGGGCACAATCTCATTCCAATCCGAGCTCAATCGAGCTTGGATCTTCCTTTAGATCATGGAATATCCCCATTGATCCTCGGGAAGAAAGGAGAATCGGCCATCCATCCACATTTTGGATGGATGACCTAGATTAATGCATTTTTAGAAATGATTTATCTCTTTAGAAATCGGGATGATCCACGGCGTCGATCCTTGATCAATGCGATGGGATCAAACCATCCCACCATCATGCCACCTTTGTAATGCAACACTTAAGTGGATAGCTCATGTGCGAAAAAAGTGATTGACCGCCATCATGTGTCGCTATGTGAGTAGATTAGTTAGGATTTAATTAATTTTGATTAATCTCCTAACCTTCATAATTTTATATCTCCTTCAATAAAATTCAAAAAAAATATGAGGTAAATTTCTATGGAAAGATAATTCAACCTAGAATATTTTAAAATGATTTCAATGGATTTTGTTTTACTTTTGATTTTATTGGAAATCTTATTTTGCTAATTACTTCTTAATTAATCCTCTAATTAATCCCAAACTTCTTGGGTATGTTTTAGGGAATGACCTCTACCTCCCTTAATTTTCTTGGGATTTATTTAAGGCTTAATTAGAGGAATTTCAAATGTGTTTCTTAATTACTCCCTTAATGTAATTGGGATAATAAGGTTTGGATTAGTGTTTTAATCTCATTGGAGTTGATTAAGGTTAGATCCATGAATAGAGGCTGGGAATATTTTGGGGAATTTCCAAGCTATTCTCTAAATCCCCTTTTCTTTCCTTAATCCTCTCCTAATTAAGGATTAATTCATTAATTATTCCTTAATTAATTTCTAAAAATTCTAAAAACTTCCAAAAATTAATTAATCTATCTTGGGTAGATGCTTAGGTGTTTAAGAGCCTAAGTTCAATTAAGGAAATCAAAACCCAATTCATATGTGTGAAGGGGTGTTTTGAAATTACTTAAGTTAAAACTCTTAGCTTAATTAACCATTAATCATGAGCCAAATTGCATTAGGCCCTTTTCTTCCTAGGTGCATTGCAAGTTTAAATTCCTTTTTTTATGTCATCTCATTAGCTCATAATTACTTGGTTAACTATGCTAAGGTGGTGTAGGTAAGGGTTAATTAACTTGCTTAATTCATACCATAACCTAATTAAAATATAAAAATGAATCTAATCATATAAAAATTAAACAAAAATATCAAACATATGTGGGAATGGGTTAGGAATACCAAACTTAACTCACATTTTCAAAATTAAATCAAACTCAAGACCAAATGAAAATCATTGAATAAACTTTGATTTATTTTAAGCTTTCTTATTTCATAAGATTGTCTATAGGATTTAATTAAAGTGAATGTGTTTACATGCTTTTATTGCTTTAGTTCTTTCCCCGACATGTTAAATGTGTATGTTATATGGTTTCTTGCATCCATATTTTCAAAATCAAATTCAAATACTTTATGTCAAAATTACATGTGTTGGCTAAAGTAATAATATGAATGGCTATTATCACTACTAAATTCAAATTATTTTCAAAATATATGAATTAATCATCAAATCTGAAAGTGTGTTACTTATGTTTAAATTATAAGTTTGCATTTGAGTAAGATATAGAGATGTGCTTAGTGTAGGTCTTCCTTCTCTTTTCTTTTAGTATAATTTTGAATAGGATTTGGTAAGATGAATGGTTCATTTGAAAAGAACCTAGCACTTACCTAATCTTATATCCTATTCATTCCTATACTAATACTTAAGAAGGGTTACCTATGCTTGCAGATATAAATTGCATAAACAAAATGAATCAACTAATACAAATTTTTGCATTCTTTCTTTTCCATTCATTTCTTTTATACACATGTTTGTATTTCAGAAAGTGGTATATTAGTCTGGACAACCCTAAAGTTGCAAGGCTTTAAGTAGCCCTAAGTAGGTCTTATACCTTACACCTCTGGTTAACAATGGTATTGTACTCACTTATGCATTTCTTACTTTCACATGTGCATGTGAACATCGGATAAGAAACCCTTTTCTACTTAATGAAAATCATACATCTTAAACTTCTAAGTTTCCTTAAGTGAATTGCTTAGCATTCATCATAAAGTGTGTTAAACATTCTTATTTGTGTGTATAGATATGCTTAGGACTCATTCTTATGCATGTTGAACATGTTGGGAAAGAAATGAAGTGATGTATGTTTTGTGAATTTGGTTCATTTTATTTAATCTTGAATTGCCTTTCCTTTTGAATAGGTTTGTTTAGAGTTCAACTAAACTTAAGATTAATTAAAAGATTTAATCAAAACATTCACTAAAAAAACTAAAATGTGAATCTACTTTAGAAATTACTTAGGTTAGGAAAGAAAGAGAAGTTCTCTCTCTTTCCCTCTCTTCATAACTTAATAATTAAGGATTCATTTAAACCTAATCAAAAATGGAATAAAATCAACCAAATTTATTAAATAACTTAAATGAAACCCTCCTCTAAGTTGAACATGCTTTACACTTAGAAAATTCTAACTTAAAGCCATAGCTAAGCATACCACACAAACCTCCAAAGCACACACACATTAGCCTAAGTCACCACTTCTAGCTTAAAATGCATGGTTTGATATTTGTTTTGTTTTGTAATATATGTTTTTGGATGTTAGATGTATGTGCATAGAATGAATGGTAGGATAATCTTAGTCTAACCATTATTTTCTGTGGGATTGTGCTTAAGGGGCACTATCATAAATAAAGATATAAAAATGCTTTTGCTTGTGCTTATACCCTTAAGCATAATCCAATAGGCCAAGTGGACTTAGTCAGTGGGTGATAAGTCAAATATACATGCTTGGGATTTGTGTGGTTTGTTTTACTCTCTATTTTGCAGGAGTTAGTTTTCCATTCTTTTCCTTTTCATGTAAATTTGTGCAATTAAGATTTTGGAATGATTTTTATGTGGATTAGGATAAGCATTGGTCATAAGATCCTATCTTATGCACCATGTGAAGCCTTTGGAGCATCCACCTTCCAACCATCCAAAAGAAGGAACCAATGAAGAAAGAAGAAAAGAAGAATGAAGAATGAAGAATGAAGCTTGAAGACTCCCATAACAATAAATTCCTTGCTTAATTGTAATTCAATTCATTTGTAATCTAGGTTGTATAAGGGTAGAGCTTGGCTACCCAATTTATTTTTTTGGTGGTAACCACAATGACCTCTTATTCTTTTTATGATTAGCTTTATAAATTGATTGATGATTTGTTTAGCTCTTGCATTAAGTGGCATGTTTTCTATAGTTTCTTCTTTGCTTTATGTATGGCCTGGATGTGGATTTGGCACTTAAGGAAAAAATAAATCTCTTACCAAATCTAACAACTCAAAATTAAAAATAAAGAACTCATAACCTCACCTAAAGCTTAGGTTTAAAATCAAGATAAAAGAATTAGCAACCCACTGAGTATTTCTTTTTACAATATCATGCACAAATGCATCTTATTTCACTCTTGATTGAGGGCTTCCACCTTTGCCGGAAACTTGACTTTGACCTTTGAGAGCCATGGTGGAAACACACCTCCTCCCTTCTCGCTGATTTTGGCAAATTACTTTATTTCTCATGCATTAGGCATATGAATCCTATTAGCCTAAATCAAAATAATTGTCCAAAAATAAAAATAAAATGAAAAAATGAATTTCATTAGATTTAGGTCATTTGAAGCATGTCCTTACATGATCTAGTCTTTTTAAGGAGTGAGTTTAAGTACTTAGTCTTTTTTTAAATAAATAATAGCCTAACTTATCTTGCATAAGCATAAGACTTGCCTACATGTATTTAAAATTATAGGAGGAGTCAGTTGGCCACCCCTGGTTGTAAGTCCAAGCAGTGGTGGTTTGTCCTCTATGGAGGCAAACTAAATACCATTTTGCCTTAGATTTAGGTGCTGCCTCGAGCTCCCTAGATTTAGGTTCTGAGGTTGCTTCTCCCCTTTATGGGCCATAAGCATAATTCCTCACCTCTTAGGCATTTCCATTAATCTTGTGTTATGGAATCATAAGTCCTAAATTTCTAATAAAAAATTCAACTCAAATATATTAAATCAATTCCAAAAATATAAAGCCCAACTATAAGATAGTTTGACATTGCTCTCTAGGTTTCCTAGCATCATGGGCATCTCTTACTTATCTTCATTTTTGCTTTGATAATAACTCCCTCTCTTTCATCAATCCCATTTGATCTTCAAAAATGAACTAATTGATTGATAGTCCTTTCCTATTGAAATCTTTGAAGACAATCTTTTCCTTATTTAGAGTATTCTAAGGATCTCATTACTTAGGATGTAATTAACTGGCTGTAGGGAACTTAACAAACCGATTTAAAATAAACCCTTACTTTTCCATGTAAAGTAGGGGAGGAATATCTGGTACATATGTAGACCCATTGTCTTTAAGAGTCCTTATTGAGGTGATTAGGTCCATTTGGGTAGTGACTTTTATCTCAGAGATAGTACGTATTCCTTGATGGCATACCATCACCGAATAAGCACATATGGATCGGCATTTAAAAGATGAATTTTATATTCATTCCTTTTCACCTATAGATTTGAAGGCGACCATATAAAAATTTTTCTACCAACATCCATGGAATAGGTCATATGGCTTAGGAAAGGTTTCAAGTCTGGATTTGATCATGGGCTTCAATCATTTAGTTTTGGAATTTAGGTTTGGATTTGGATTTGAATTTGATGTTTGGTTTGAGAAGGTGAACATGTGGGTTTGGGTTGTAGGGTGGATTATCCTAATCCTAAGGCATAACCTAATCTATGGTTAACCCTTCTAAGTATTTAGGCTTAGGTTAAGTGTTTACTTGTTAGAAGTATCTTATGACTAGGAAGTCTTTTAGAAGACTAAGTCTAAGATGGTAAGATTGAATCCACTCCAAAAGTGAGGTCAATGGCCCAGGCTCCATATTGTTGCCCTTGGAGATAGATGATTGGAAGACTGAAGCCAAGTTTCACATTATAGAATTGGATACATCTTTCAATGCTTTGCTTGGGAGACCATGGATAGATGACAACAACATCATCCTCTATCATGTATGAAGTTTGTGAGAGGTGGGATCATCTACTATGTCAAAGGATCTCAAGCCATTTAAAGTTCACAAGGTCAGCATATATGAGGATGTGGCTTATTACCTCCCTCAAAATCAATAAGTCTATTGTGAACTTGGCCAAAGTTTAAAAATAAAAAAAGAAAAAGAAAATAAAAAGAAAGAGAAAAAGAAAAAGAAAAGAAAAGAGAAATGAAAAAGAAAATAAAAGGGATCGAAAATATACTTGGAGGAGGAAGTGGAGCATGACATTAGATTCCACCCATCGTTTGTTACTCCATTCGAACATATGGGTAAGATGACCTAACCTCCACCAGGCAGAAGAAGAGACCAATTTAGAGGCAGTCTTAGGGGTGAAAAAACCTCCTTGTTGGCCACCCAATAAAAGATATATCCCAACTACCAGGAGTACACCTGCTATCCATATAGACTTAGAATCTAGTTCATAAAATGAGTCTTATATGGTTAGCACACCACTCTTCTAGATTTCCCTTGAAGGTGACACTTGAGCGATAGCGATGAAGATCGGCTCCAAAGTAAAGCATAAGTGTATCCAAGTCTATATGTGATACAATTAGGCATCAGTTGGGAACCTTAGCTCTAACCACACTTTCCTCTAAAAAAGTTGAGGTTTTGGTAGTTAAGGAAGCCCTTAAGTCATCCATAGGTGTGAAGACTCGGAGGCTCTTTCTGGGGGCATCATCCTCAAGTCAAGAAGTTGATGTAGAACTTGAGGATGATTCATATAAAGATTTAATAGAATTACCTTTTGATTGGTACTTGCCTTGTGTTCATAATTTAGCAAAGAAAGGGTTAATCCCACATACTAGGTCAAAGCATAGGTTAGACTACTTTGAAAGAATATGGAAGAATAAATGTAAAAGCTCTCAATCAAGATCAGGACTAGGATTCAGTATAATGGGTATAATTGATGATGATGATTACTGCTTAGTCATCCCTAATCATTTAGAATCTGATGGGTTCTTTTCAAATCACATTAACTTATATGAGAGTTGCTTAGAAACTTAGATGATCCATATGATTTTGAAGTCAAAGATGCACGCTAGAGTTTGAAGAGATCAAGTCAACCATCGATGAGCTTAAGAAATCAACTTAGAAGAAGATCCATACATACATCAATTTTTGTTGAATGAAATTGAAACCAATGACTTAGTCAGGTTATTGATTTAGTTTAAGGACTTCTTTGCATTGAGTTATGAAGATATATCTGGATTGGCTCCTGATGTAGCTATCCATAATTTAGTAATAGAGCCTACTGCTAATCCTATCAAGCAAGCTCCTAGATGCATGTGATTAGATAAATAATAGGTCATTTCTAAGTCAAGAAATGAATGATGGTTTTCCGGGAAGAAAAATACCCTACCTGGTTAGCCAATGTTATCCCAATTAAGAAAAAGAATGGGCAAATTTACATATGCATCAAGTTTAGCGATTTAAATAAGGCCTGTCCAAAAGATGAATTTCCACTATCAATCAGAGTGGACATTGCCTCATCTCATGTAGTCTTCTCTTTCATGGATGGCTCATAGATATAACCAAATAAAGATGGCCTCAAGATGAAGGAAACACTATTTTTAGAACCCAGGTCAGAATCTATTGCTATAAGGTCATGCCTTTCAGCCTTAAAATGCTGGTGCTACATACCAATGGGCTATGACTCGTATCTATGACAAACTTATTCATCATCAAGTTGAGTGCTATGTCGATGATCTCATGGTCAAAAGTAGAGAAAAGGAAGACCATCTCTTTGACTTGAGAGTAGTTTTTGAATAGTTAAGATAATTAAACCTCAAAATGAACCCCCTGAAGTGTGCATTTGGAGTAGCTTCAGGAAAATTCCTTGGGTTTGTTGTCTAATAGCAGGGAATCAAAATTGATCTGGAGAAGATCAAGGAGATATTCAAAGTGCCACCCCCTAAAAGTTTAACTCAACTTAGATCATTCCAAGGGCGGTTGGCATATCTAAGATGCATTGTATCCAACCTATTTGGAAGATGTCAGCCATTCTCAGCACTTGTCAAAAAGGATGCCAAGTTTAAGTGGGATGATAAGTGTGAGCATGCATTCAAACTCATCAAGCATTACCTGATGAATCCATCGATTCTAGCAGTCCTTATCTTAGCCTAGCTGCTCATACTTTACACTACTGTATTAAATGGCTCCCTTGGTGTTTTGTTGACCCAAGCTAATGACAAAGGGAAGAAAAATGCACTCTACTACCTCAACCATCATCTAATCCCTATTGGGCTAATTATCTACCCATTAAGAAGCATAGCTAGCTTTAATCCTTACATCCCAAAAGCTACAACATTATATGCTTTCTCATAAAGTGAACTTAATCTCTAGGATCAATCCATTATAGTATATCTTGACCAGTCCGACACTATCTGGACGGTTGGCATGATGGTCCATGATCCTCTCACAGTTTGACATTATCGTCTTACCCCTCTGTGCAATGAAAGGACAATTGCTAGCACATATCTTAGTAGCACACACTTCCTGCTAACTCTTTGATGAATAAATCAAGAACTTAGAGGATACTAGCATTCACCACTGGGAGATATACTTTGATAGTGTAGCTTCCCCTCAAAGAGGAGAATAACTACAATCTACTACTCCAGGAAAGGTAGGGGTAGGAATAGTTCTCTTAACTTTGGTCTGTGATGTGATGAGATTCTCATATCATTTGTCCAATTCTTGCACCAACAATTTGAATATGCTCTCAATCCGGAGTTTGTTGTTACTCTAAGAATCTAGAACATCAATATTTTCAAGAATTCTCAACTATTTATCAACCAAATCACTAGGTCCTATAAGGTTATAAAGGCCAAGCTCCATCATAACCATAAGTACACCATAGAGTTATTGGCCCAAATCGTGGAGGTTACCATTTATAAGATTCCTCAAGGAGAGAATGTTGTAGTGTATGTTTTAGCTAAGCTACAAGTATGTTTGGTTGGCATGTCAGAGGATGTCCATAGAGGATGAGTCCATATCAATAAAGGTCAAAATAGAATTCTTATCCCTTATTTATATTGAACTCATCAAAAGTACTCTTCGAAGGGAGGTTTCCATTGCCAAGAAGAAGGACAAAGATAGATTGAGGCAACCATTCATGGATTACCTAAATAAAGGCAAACTACCTCAAGAAAAGTCCCAAGCCTATGAGATGAAGAGCATTTTCCTACACTCTATGGTGTATCTTACGGTGATCTTTCGATCATATGTTGTTACGCTATTTAGATAATCATGAAGCTCGTAAGATGGTGATCGAGGTACACTCAAGATTATGTGGACCCAACCAATTTGGTCTGAAGATGAAAGCCAAGATCAAGAGACTACGTTACTACTGGCCGTCGATGATCAAAGATTGCATGGATATGGTTAGGCAATGCAACCAATGTCAAATACATGGTGTGGTCCTACACTGACCACCCAATATTCTACATCCTATATTAGCCTTATGGCCATTCAGTGTTATACATAGTGGGTCTGATTGATCTTTCAAGGGTTATCGTTCATCTTAGTTGCTACTTACTTTTCCAAATGGGTGAAGGCAATTACGCTTAGAGAGGTCACAACTACATGTGCTCCAATGTTTTAGGAACCATATCGTATATAGGTTTGGAGTGCCTCGAAGAATTATATCTGATAATAGTACTACATTCAAGAGCACCGAGATCAACAAGTTTGCCCAGAAACATAACATAGATTGGAGATATTCTACCATCAACTACCCGAGGGAAAATGGCTTAACAGAAGACGTCAACAAAACTCTTATCCAAATACTAAAGAAGACACTCGACAATAATAAGCAACAGTGGCATGAGCAGTCAGTTGAAGCCTTGTGGGCCTACCGCACCATATATAGAACTCTAACTTAGTCTACTCATTTCTCCAGTGTATGTTATTCTACCATTAGAAGTCTAACTCCCATCACTAAGGATATCAATGGGTAGCAAGATCATAATAGAGCAGAATGCCAAGTTGCGATTAGAAGAGCTCGAAGGTTTAGAGGATAGATGCCTATGGGCATGCCAAAATCTTGAATTATACAAAGCTAAAATGATTCAAGCACACAACAAGTTGGTCTGTCCTAGAGCTTTTCAAGTAGGAGAGCTTATTTTAGTTCTAAAAAAATTGATTTTTGCCTATCGTAAGATGGGAAGCAAGTTTGAACCCACTTGGGAAGGCCTTTTTACCATAGAGAATGCCTACCAAGGATGATTTTATCAGCTTATTAATCATAAGGGAGAGTGCCCAATGCTTCCAATCAATGGGCTCTACTTAAAAAAATATTATAAATCATGTTTGAAAATAATTATCCTCAATGAAAATTCCATTTTGAATTCAATCTCTTCCATGTTGAAGGTATTCTTGTTTGCGAATATGCCATGATGTGTTTAGGGTAGGTGTAAGGAACCCGAGCAGCGTCCTATCCTTCATCGACACAACACAAATATAAACTACACACAAACATAAAAAACAAACACATATCTTTTATCTTGGGCAACTCTAAGTTGAGATAACACCCACACTAGCATTCACTTAGTAGTCGCTTCTAGGTCAGTCCACTATACCTGCTACGGCCACCCCAGTCTTCTTGCTTTAGAGGATATAAGTCTACTACACTTTCCTTCCTTACTTGGCCATTACACATAGACAAGCGCATTTTTAGTTTGATAGGCCTTACTACATGGCCGATAAGCTACCTCATGTTAGCTTTGTTTAAGAGGATGTGAGTTTGATATGCTTTCTTCTTAGATTAAACTTCATGCATTAACTAGGTCGAGTATATTTGAGGTTTAAGATAAGTCCCCTAGCAGCTCCTTCCCTCTTAACTGCTTCAAGTCTACATCCAGTCCTTCCTCGGGACACTTAGTAGTTGCTTTAGGTTAGATAGCATCTAATCCACCAATGACAGACTATCCCAATGATTAGTTCTACTTAGAAAGTTGTAAGTCTATTTACTTTCTTTATAGATTAATCATTGCACACCGAAGGGCACCTTAGGTTGGTTGGTTCTCACTAGTGGATACACCACTCATGATGATGGATACACCTTGGTTGGTTCTCTCACCGGATACACCACTCATGGCATGTAAGTCTGCTACACTTTCTTGAGTTGGCCACCTACACCTATAGGCTTTCTTTTCCATGGCTCGGGATAAGGCCCTAGAGGCACCTCCCTATCACTATATTTGGATCACATCCTTTGCCCCATTTAGACAATACCGTTACTATCAAATTGGATAGTTCCTCTTCAAGTAACCACCTGTAGTTGGAGAATCTATCTTATGGATTTGCAGATTCTCCCTTGGTCCACTAAATCAGAGATAGGTCAAGGCTAACATGGCCCCTTCTCGTGTGGTCCCTCACACACCAACAGGTCCATGTTATATATATATATATATATATATATATATATATATATATATATATATATATATATATATATATATATAAAATTCACTTGTCGATTAGGAGGACACCCCAGCGGTACCTTTTCCCAAGCATGTATCCTATCTTTAGGGCAATGTCGATAAAACTCCTTATAGGAATTGCTTGATTACTCTGGAGTTGATATAAATCCCCAACAGCATTCACTCAGTAGTCACCCCTAAGTCAGGCCATTGTGCTACCAATAGGTCACTCTAGTTTTTCTGCTTTAGAAGATGTAAGTCTACTATGCCTTTTCCTAGCATAGCCATTCAAAAGGCAACCCCTTAGGTTGGCTAGCTACCCATGACCATGACTATCCCTTGGATTTGTAAATTTAAGATAGGACTATATATCTCAATGGGTCTATCACACACAAACATGGTCCATAAATTAAATCTATCAAATTTGACCGCTCACATCCCTAGATATTCCCTCAATTGAAATCAAACTAAACCAAACAAATAATATTAAATCACAAAATTAAGAAGTTACTGATTACTTTGACATAAGTCCCAGTGGAATTCACTTAGTCGCTCTAGGTTAGTTCAATTTTTGTATCTAATTGTGGCCCTGGATGTTCCTATTGAAGATGTAAGCAAAAGGCAACCCCTTAGGTTGGCTAGCTCTACAATGGTAGACTATCCACTTTGGATTTGTAAATTAAGGTCAGGTTGATATAGGCCCTTCTTAATGGGTCCATCACACCTTGGCAGAGTCCATACATTAACTCAGTTTAAATTAAACCCAATCTAATTTTCCCCAGTGGAGTTAAATCACACCATTCTCCCTAGTGGAGCCCTAAATCATATATAAACAAGTCAAGCAAACAAATCAAATTTAAAACCAACCTCCCGAGTAGAACCAAATTAAACCAACTCTCCCAGCAGAGTTTAAATCAAAGAAATCTAACCAAACTCTTATCCCCAGCTTATACATCCCTAAACAAATCTTTGAAATCAAACTCAAATTTCAATCCCTAGCAGATAGCCCGAACCTACTTCCTTAGTCATATACCCGATCCCCAGCAAACTCGATCCCATATCTCTAGTAGATATGCCTCCACATCAACAACAATAATAACAACAATAATAAGCCTTCATCCCACTAAGTGGGGTCGGCTACATGAATCTTTCATCTCCATTGTGTCCTATTATTTGACAAATTCTCATTTAATTCAAGTATACTAAGGTTATTTTTTATACATCTTAACCAAGTCTTTTTAGGTCTACCTCTACCTTTTTTAACATAAAAAAAAATCTAATGCATCTAATCTCCTAACCGGGTCATAGGACGATCGATGTTTTATGTGGCCAAACCATCTAAGGAGACTCTCTCTCCACATCAATTAAAATAAAACAAATTAAATTTGGTTCAATCTTAATCCTCGATGGATTGTAGGTTCTTATCCCCAGCGGATCTTCTTTCCATAAATCATATAATCAAATCAAATTCAAATCTTATTCCCAGCATATTTTCTTCTTATATGCCCTCAACAAAGACCGCTCACATTCATGTCCAATGCATGTGTGATCCCCTAGCGGGTCTCCCTCCATGTCCATGACATGGAATTCTCATAAAATCTTATTTCTTCTCTTATGCACACCTTTAATACTTCAATCAAAAGCCTAATAATGCATTCATTCAAATTACATCATCTTAACATTATAATCAAAATTTATGATTTGTGATGGTGCAAGCTCAAACTAACTATACAATATCATGTAAACATATTATAGTGTGAATTAACATACTATATTATATTATAATATAAGATGTTATATTATAATTTGTAATAATATAATATATTGTCTAATATTACCCCTCATCAGAATCATTTAAAAGGAACAAATAACAAAAAAAATTCAAAATATTAATAATGCTCATTTTGGATGTAAAATTGTTATTTTTCTATTAGAAATGGTATAAAATAGCATAATTTTGTTATTGCTTCTTGGTGTGTGCTATGAATTTGGCCAAATTCTTCCATCTCAACCTTCAAATTAACATTTTTGTGAGTTTTGAACCAATGTACAATAACATTTAGTAACACACCACCACATTCATATATATATATATATATATATATATATATATATATATATATATATATATATATATATATATATATATATATGTGTGTGTTGTGTGTGTATTGTTATATATTTATGTACATTAAATTTTAATATGCTTTCAAATAATATATTATCTTACATTACACCTTAAAATGAATCACTTTAAGCAAAAAATTTATAAAATTTGGTTGAAAAATGAACATTTATTTTGGATGCAAAATTTCATTCATTTTGATTAAATGACACACCATAGCACACCCCCAATGATGTTCCCTAAATCTTACCTTAAATTTGGCCAAATCCCATCATCTCAGCCTATAAATCAATCTTTTTATAAATTATACTAGTACAAACTCTACTACATCATACTATCACAAACTAAAATATGCTAAATAATAAGTATTAATACACAATAGAATGCTATAATGCATGACGCTACACTATGTTATGACATTCTATATTATAATACACTATAACATATTATATTATATTATATTGCATATCACATCACAAGGGATTTCTTAAGATAAAAATCATAAAATTAGTCTAAAGAATAAAAACTATTATTTTAGTAAATTTACATATTTTAAATTAAAATAATATATTATGAAGCCATAATCTACCAATTATGAATTTGGCCAAATTCCACCATTTTAAAGTCTAAATCAACATTTTATAAATAATGCTAGCTCGACTACATGATTGTAATACCAAAAAAGAATTTAAATGCATAGATATGTTACAATATATAACATTTAGTTTGAACATAAAATCTTACTTTTAGACTACATGTGGCATAGCACACACCTTTTGGTACTACAACCTAATTCCCACTTCAAATTTAACAAATTTCATCATTTATTTATTAAATAAATATTTTATGATTCATAATAATATAGACTATAGGCACAATACCATTATATACTAAAACATTTCAAAACATCTTATAACATGAAAAGCACATCACTACATGCTCAAATATATGATGCTACATTATACTATAATATATGGTATTATAATATGATTTGGGGTTAGGGTTTAGGGTATTCAAATCTTTAATAGTCAAGATAAAGTCTTTGAAGATATTTTCTTTAGCTACCATAACTATATTAGGATTAGGTCATTCTTTAGATCTACTCCTAATGACATCTTTATTCAAGGCTTAAGGTTTAAGGTTTAGGGATAGGGTTTAGGGTTAGTTTAGGGATTAAGGTTTAGGGTTAATTTAGGGTTTATAGTTTAGGTTTGGTATTTAGGGTTTGGGGTTTAGGGTTGTAGGTTTTAGGGATTAGGGTTTAGGGCTTCAGGGTTTAGGTTTTAAGGTTTATGGTTTAGTGTTTTAGGGTTTAGTGTTTAGGGTTTATAGTTTAGGGTTTTAGATTTAGGGTTTAGGGTTTATGGTTTATAGTTTTATGTTTAGGATTTAGGATTTTTAGGTTTAGGGTTTAAGGTTTAGGGTTAGGTTTTAGGTTTAGTGTTTAAGTTTTAGTTTGTGGTTTAGGGTTTAAGTTTTTTTTTTAATTTTTAATAGAGAACAAATTCAGATTCAAGATTTTTTCTTTTTCATTTCATCAATCAAGTAGCACCCCAAGTTTTCTAAGACACAAGCAAAGACATAGAATAAAAATGTACACCCATAGAGAAAATCAAAAACCCTGAATAAGTAGAACCATCTCTATTGTAAAGACAGTTCCATAAGCAACAGATCGGATCAGCTGTTCTTCAGTTTCTCTAGTTCTCATCAATACCACCCCTGCCTCTCGAGTAGTGGGATCTACCATCATATCTCTGATCTCTTCCTCTGTCACCACCACGGCTATAGCCTCTATCACTCTTCCCATCTCCATAACCACCACTGGTCTGACCACCACCTCTATATCCACCAGCACATCTAGATCCCCCACCACCACTACGATAATCGCCACCTCCGCCTTCGCCTCCACCGCTACATCTAGACTTTGCCTAGTTGACGGTGATGTTCCAATCGTCAAGCATCTGCCCATTCTTAGGGTTTATAGCTTAATGTTAGTTTAGTGTTTAGAGTTTAGGGTAGTAGGTTTTGGGGTTTAAGGTTTAGGGTTTACAGTTTATGGTTTAAGGTTTAGGGTTTTTTTTGGGGTTTAGGCTTAGGGTTTAGGTTTAGGGTTTAGGGTTTAGAGTTTAGTTTAGGGTTTTAGGTTTAAGGTTTAGCATTGGTTTAGTTGTTTAGGTTTAGTTTTAGGGTTTAGGGTTTAGGGTTTAGGATTAAGGGTTTAGGTTTTTTTTTTAAATTAAGTAAACTGGTAGGTTTAACTTTATTTAGTTTATTAAGTTTATTTTTTATTTATTTGATTTTATTTTACTTTTATTTTTATTTAGGTTTATTTTTTATTTCTATTTAGTTTAGTTTATTTATTTTAGGCTTTTTTATCTTAGTTTATTTTCTTAGGTTTAGGTTTTTATTTTATTTTTTTAGGTTTAGGTTTTAGGTTTTATTTTATGTTTATTTTTTAGGTTTTAATTTTTATTTATTTTCAATTTTTTAAGGTTTATTTTTTAGGTTTAGGTTTTATTTAATTTTATTTTATTTTGTTTTAGATTTATTTTATTTTATTTTTTATTTTATTTAGGTTTTTATTCTTAGGTTTATTTTATTTTTAGTTTAGTTTAGGTTTTATTTATTTTATTTTATTTTAATTTTATTATTTTATTTTCTTTATTTTAGGTTTAGGTTTAGGTTTTAGTTTAAGTTTATTATTTTATTTATTTTAATGTTTTAGGTTTAGGTTTATTTATTTATTTTATTTTAGGTTTTATTTAGTTTAGTTTAGGTTTTAGGTTGATGTGGAGTTAATGGTTAATAGGTTTAGGGAGAGCATAGGGTAGGTTTTGTTTAGGGTTTAGGTATTTAGAAGGTCAACTAGGGAAGGTTAATTTATGATTTTTTTAGGGTTTAGAGTGGGTTTAGGTCAGTGGTGTGGAGTTTTAGGACAAGAGGGTGGTGGCTAGTGGAGGGGTCAGGGTTTAGGTCAGGAGTGGTTAGGGTTGTTTAGGGTTAGATGGCCTGAGTTTATGATTTTTTGGTGAATCAGGGTTTAGCAAGAAGATTGGGGTTTAAGGTTAGTTTTAGGGTTTGGGGTTTAGGAATTTTTTTTTAAAAATTAAGTTAAGCGGTAGGTTTAGGTTTATTTAGTTTATTTAGTTTATATTTTATTTATTTTACTTTATTTTTTTATGTGGGTTTATTTTTTATTTTCATTTAGTTTATTTATTTTAAGTTTATTTATTTTAATTTAGGTTTTTTATTTTAGTTTATTTTTTAGGTTTCAATTTAGGTTTATGTTAATGTTTTAGTTTAATTTTATTTTTAATTTATTTTTTAGGATTTAGTTTTATTTTTTATTTTTAGGTTTAGGTTTAAGTTTTTATTTTATTTTTTTTGGTTTAGGTTTTGAGATTTTATTTTAGTTTTATTTTTAGGTTTTATTTTTCAGTTTATGTTTAGGTTTATTTTTAGTTTATTTTATTTTACTTAATTTAGGGTTTAGGTTTAGGTTTAGGTTTTATTTATTTTACTTTAGTTTATTATAATTTATTTTTAGATTTTGTTTATTTTGGTTTAGGATTTTTTTTTTAGTTTAGGGTTTAGGTTTTATTTTAATTTATTTTTTAGATTTATTTTCTGGGTTTGTGTATTTTTATTTTATTTTATTTTATTTTTAGGTTTATTTCCATTTTTATTTTAATGCTTAGTTTTGATTTTATTTAGGTTTTTATTTTTTAGGTTTATTTTATTTTTTTAGTTTAATTTTGGTTTTATTTATTTTATTTTAGTTTAGTTTTAATTTTTTATTTTATTATATTTTTACTTTTAAGTTTAGGTTTAGGTTTTAGTTTATGTTTTTATTTTATTTTATTTTTTTTATTTTAATTAAGTTTTGATAATATTTATTTATTTTATTTTTAGGTTTTATTTAGTTTAGATTTAATTTTTTCGTGCCTTGTGGTTTTAGAGCCCAGTTTAGTGGTTTAGGGTTTATGGTTTTAGGGTTAGGGTTTAGGGTTTGGACTGCCAGGGTCAGGATTTAGGATTTAGCTCCACGCCTTTAGGGTTTAGGTTTTGTGGTTTAGGTTTAGGGTCAGGTTAGTGGTTTAGGGTTTT
The DNA here is from genome assembly GCA_021442155.1 of Cymbidium sinense. Lineage (NCBI taxonomy): Eukaryota > Viridiplantae > Streptophyta > Magnoliopsida > Asparagales > Orchidaceae > Cymbidium > Cymbidium sinense. The sequence goes on from CM038226.1 coordinate 18,582,890, forward strand.
GGTTTAGCTTTAGGATTTTGGGTTTAGGTTAAAATTTAGAGAGTGGGAGGCCTGGGGCCCAGGGCCAGGGCCCAGTGGCCCAAGCCCAGGGTTCCGTGGTTTAGAGGTTTATGGTTTAGCACAGAGTCAGGTTAGTTTATGGTCAGGGATTTAGCCTAGTTGTGGCTCAGTGGTCAGGTTAAGGTAAGATTTAGGGTTTAGGGTCTTTAAAAAATTGAATGAACAGTTTAAGTTCATTTAATTTATTAAGATTATTTTATATTGAGTTTATTTATTTATTTTTATTTTTTATTTATTTATTTTAGTTTATTTATTTTAGGATTTATTTTAGTTTAGGTTTTTTATCTTCATTTATTTTTGGGTTTAGGTTTATTTCTTAGTTGAGTTTTATTTTATTTTAGTTTTTAGGTTTAGGTTTTATTTTTTATTTATAGGATTAAGTTTAGTTTTATTTTATTTTTTTGTTTTTATTTTAGGTTTATTTTTATGTTTTATTTTTTTATTAATTTTTTAGTTTTATTTTTAGGTTTAGTTTCTGTTTAGTTTTTATTTTATTTTATTTTAAATTTATTTTATTTTTATTTCTTATTTTATTTAAGTTTTTTAATATTAGGTTTATTTTATTTTTTTTAGTTTAGTTTATGTTTTTATTTATTTTATTAAAGTTTATTTCTATTTTTTATATATTTTATTTTTAGGTTTAGGTTTAGGTTTTAGTTTAGGTTTTTATTTTATTTTATTTATTTTAATTTTTTTAGGTTTAGGTTTATTTAATTATTTTATTTTTTAGGTTTTATTTAGTTTAGGTTTAGGTTTTTATGGTTTAGGGTTTAGGGTTTTTAGGGTTTAGTTTGTGGATTTCATTTAATTTTAGTTCAGTTTATGGTTTAGGCCCAGGATCTACCAGGGTTAACTTAGGGTTTAGGGTTTATTTCAGGGTTTTAGGATTGTGACTAGTGGTGTAGGGTTTAGGGTTTAGTGTTTAGTGTTAGGGTTAGGGTTTATGGTTTAGGGTTTAGGGTTTAGGGTTTAAAGTTTAAGGTTAGTTTAGGATTTAGTGTTTATGGTTTTTTAGGGTTTAGGGTCTAAAGTTTAAGGCTTTTTGTTTAAATTAAGTAAACAAGTAGGTTTATGTTTATTTACTGTATTAGATTTTTTATTTTAATTTAAGTTGATTTTTTTACTTTTGTTTAGTTTGGTTTATTTATTTTATGTTTATCTATTTTAGTTTAGGTTCTTTATTTTAATTTATCTTTTTAAGTTTAGGTTTAGGTTTATATTCATTTTTTAATTTAGTTTTATTTTTATTTTATTTTTTAGGTATATGTTTTAATTTTAGTTTTTAGGTTTAGGTTTTTATTTAGTTTTTATTTTATTTTATTTTATTTTAGGTTTATTTTATTTTTATTTTAAATTTAGTTTTTTATTTAGGTTTTTTACTTTGAAAATTTATTTTATTTTCTAGTTAAGTTTAGGTTTTTATTTATTTTATTTTAATTAAGTTTTTATTATTTATTTTATTTTATTTCTATATTTAACTTTAAGTTTAAGTTTAGGTTTAGGTTTCAATTTAGGTTTTATTTTAGTTTATGTTTTATTTAGTTTATGTTTAGTCAGGTTTTAGGTTTTATTTTAGGGTTCAGTGGTGGGGTTGGGAGGGTTTAGGGGCAAGTGGTTGGAATCAAGGAGGATTTAGGACCAGGGATTTATGGCTTTAGGGTTTAGAGTTTAGGGTTGTGGTCCAGGTTTAAAGTTGTAAGCCTAGTTTTAAGGTTTAGGTTTGGGCTAAGGTTTAGGTTTGTGGTTTAGATTTAAGATTTATGGTTTAGGGTTTTTTAAAAAAAATCATGAACGGTTTAAGTTCATTTAGTTTAATAAGTTTATTTTATTTATTTGAGTTTATTTTATTTATTATTTTATTTGGGTTTATTTTTTATTTTATTTATTTTAGTTTATTTATTTTAGGTTTATTTATTTTTTAGTTTAGGTTTTTTATCTTCATTTATTTTTAGGTTTAAGTTTATTTTTTAGTTGAGTTTTATTTTTTATTTTATTTTTTAGGTTTAGGATATATTTTTTATTTTTAGGATTAAGTTTAGGTTTTTATTTTATTTTTTTGGGTTTAGGTTTTAGGTTTTATTTTTTTTAGGTTTATTTTAGGTTTTATTTTTTATTTATTTTCAATTTTATTTTTAGGTTTATTTTGGTTTAGGTTTATTTAGTTTTTATTTTATTTTATTTAGGTTTTTTATTAGGTTTATTTTATTTTTTTTTTTTAGTTTAGTTTAGGTTTTATTTATTTTATTATAGTTTATTTTATTTTATTTTATTTTATTTTGTGTCAGTTTTAGTTTAGGGTTTTATTTTTATTTTATTTAGATTTCAGGTTTATTTATTTATTTTATTTTTTAGGTTTATGTAGCCTAGGTTTAGGTTTAGGTTTAGGGCTCAGTGGTTTAATGTTTATGGTCTTAAGTTTTAGGTTTAATGGTTTAGGGATAGGGTTTATGGTAGGGCTCATGATTTCCCAGGTCAACTAGGGTTTAGGGTTAATTTAGGGTTTAGATTTTAGGTTTAGGCTTTAGGGTTAGTTAGGTTTAAGGTCAGTGGAGGTCAGTGTGGGTTTATGGTAGAGTTTAGGGTAGTGGTTTTTAGAGTCCAGTGGTAGGATTTAATGTGGGTAGTTTAGTTTTAGTGTTTAAGTCTATTTTGTGGTCCAGAGTTTAGGGTTTTGTTTAAACCAAGCAAACCAGAGGTTTATGATTAAGTGATTAGATTTTTATTTTAATTTAAGTTAATTTTTTTTTACTTTTGTTTAGTTTAGTTTATTTATTTTATGTTTATCTATTTTATAGGTTCTTTATTTTGGTTTATTTTTTTTAAGTTTAGTTGTGTTTATATTTATTTTTAGTTTAGTTTTATTTTATTTTATTTTTTTAGGTAAATGTTTTATTTTATTTTTTAGGTTTAGGTTTTATTTAGTTTTATTTTATTTTATTTTAGGTTTATTTTATTTTATTTTACATTTAGTTTTATTTTATTTTTTTTATTTTTAAATTTATTTTAATTTCTAGTTAAGTTTAGGTTTTTTTATTCTATTTTAGTTTAGTTTTTATTATTTATTTTATTTTTTTAACATTTAGGTTTAAGTTTAGGTTTAGGTTTAGGTTTCAATAGGTTTTATTTTTTTTTTATTTTATTTTATGTTTATGTTTTATGATTTATTTATTTTTTTAGGTTTTATTTAGTTTATGTTTAAGTTTTAGGTTTTGTAGGTTTAGGGTTTAGTTTTGGGTTTAGGGTTTGCTTAGGTTATAAGTTAGGGTTTGGGGTTCTTAGGGTTTAGGGCTCAGGGTTAGGATTTAGGGTTTGTTTAGGGTTTTTTTAAATCTAAACCCTGGGTTTAGATTTATTAAATTTTTTTATTTATTTTAGTTTATTTTATTTTAATTTTATTTAGGTTTATTTTATTTTATTTACTTTAGTTTAATTATTTTAGGTTTATTTATTTTAGTTTAGGTTTATTATTTTAGTTTACTTAGTTTAGGTTTATTTTTAGTTTAGTTTATTTTATTTTATTTTTAGATTTATATTTCATTTTATTTTAGGTTTAGGTTTTTATTATATTTTATAGGTTTAGGTTCTTATTTTTATTTTAGGTTTATCTTTAGTTTAGTTTAGGTTGTATTATTTTAGTTTAGTCTATTTTTCTTTTATCTTTTAGTTTAAGTCAATTTTATTTTATGTTATTTTGTTTTCTTATTTATTTTATTTTAGGTTTATTTAGTTTAGGTTTAGGATTTTAGTTTTTGGGTTTAGTGGAGGAGTTAGAGGTGGGAGGAGATGAGTGGTGGGTTTAGGGTTTAGGTTTATGGTAGGTTTGTGGTGGTTTAGGGTTTTAAGGTTTAGGTTTTATGGTTTAATGATTTTTATGGTTTGGGGTTTAGGATTTAAGGTTTTAAGGTGTAGGGTTCATGGTTTAGGGTTTAGGTTTTAGGTTTAGGGTTCAAGTTTTAGTTTAGGGTTTAGAGTTTCTAGTTTGTTTTAACATAGAACAAAGTCAAATTAAATATTTTTTCTTTTCAATTTCATCAACCAAATAACACACCAAGTTTTCTAAGACTTAAGCAGCGACATAGATTAAAAATGACATAGTTCCATAAGTAGCAGATCAGATTGTCCGTTCTTCAGTTTGTCTAGTTCCCATCAGAACCACCCCAGCCTCTCGAGTAGTGAGATCCACCATAGTATCCCAGATTTCTCCCTCCGTCACCAACACGGTTGTAATCTTCGTCGATCCTCTTGCTCCATAACCACCATTGCTCCAACCACCACCTCCATACAACCAGACCTCTAGATCCCCTAGAACTATTATGGTAACCACTGCCTCCGCCTTCACCTCCACCTCCAGATCTAGACTAAGCCTTATTGATGGTGATGTTATTGCCGTTAAGGTTCTGCCCATTCTTAGGGTTTAGAATTATTAGGATTTGGTGTTTAGGTTTATTTTTTAATTTATTTTGTTACTTTAGATTTAGGTTTAGGGTTTGGGGTTTAGGTTGTGGTTTAGGGTAGAGATTTTGTGGTTTAGTGGTTTGGGTTTTGTGGTTTATGCTTTAGGCACAGGGTTTAGGTCAGGGTTTAGGTAGGATTTGTGGGTTTAGGGTGAGTGTTTGGGTTTAGGTGGGTATAGGGCATGTGGTTTAGGGTTGGGTTTAAGTGGTTTATTTAGGGTAGGTCAAGATTTAGGGTTTAGGGTTTCAAGTTTAGGATTTTAGGTTTTAAAAATTAAGCAAACCGACAGTTTAGGTTAATTTAGTTTATATAGTTTATTTTTTATTTATTTTAATTTAAATTATTTTTTATTTTTATTAGGTTTATTTATTTTATTTAGTTTACTTTATTTATTTTAGGTTTAGTTATTTTAGCTTTAGTTTTTTATTTGATTTTTTTTAGGTTTAGGTTTATGCAAATTTTTTAATTTAGTTTTTTTATTTTATTTCTAAGGTTTAGGTTCTATTTTTTTATTTGTAAGTTTAGGTTTAGGTTTTATTTTTATTTTTTTAAGTCTACATTTTAGGTTTTTATTTTAGGTTTGTTTTTAGGTATTTTAGTTTAGGTTTAGGTTTATTTTAATTTATTTTAGTTTATTTAGTTTGGCTACGTTAGTTTTAGGTTTAAGTTTAGGTTTTATTTGTTTTAGTTTAGTTTATTTTAGTTTAGGTTTAGGTTTATTTTATTTTATGTATTTTAGGTTTAGGTTTTTTTTAGATTAGGTTTCATTCTTTTTTCTATTTATTTTTAGGTTTATTTTTCAAGTTTAGGTTTTGATTAGTTTTTATTTTATTTTATTTTATTTTATTTTTTATTTTACATTTAGTTTTTTATTTTATTTAGGTTTTATTTTATAGGTTTATTTTATTCTATTTTAGTTTAGGTTTTTTATTTATTTTATCTTTTTTAGTTTTTGTTTTTTAATTTTATTTTAGGTTTAGGTTGATGGGTTTTAGTTTATCTTTATTTTTATTTTATTTAGGAATAGATTTTTTATTTATATTTTTAGGTTTTATTTAGAGTTTAGGTTAGTTTTAGGGAGAGGTAGGGTGGGGCCCAGGGCCCAGGGTAGGGCCCAGAGCCCAGGGCCCAGGTTTAGGGTGTGGTTCATAGGTCAGCCCACCATCTTGGGGTTTAGGGTGGAGGTTTGTGGTTTAAGATTTAGTGTTTTTTTATTTGTTTTATTTTTTAATGTTCCTTTAATTTACTAAACTAGTAGGTTTAGATTTATTTAGTTTATGTTTTATTTATTATAATTTTTATTTTAATTTTCATTTAGTTTAGTTTATTTATTTGAGGTTTATTTATTTTAATTTATTTTTTAGGTTTAGGTTTAGGTTTATTTTTCAATTGAGTTTTATTTTTATTTTATTTTTTAGGTTTAAATTTTTTCTTTTTATTTTTAGGTTTAGCTTTAGGTTTTTATTTTATTTTTTCGGTTAAATTTTTAGGTTTTTATTTTAGACTTATTTTTAGGTTTTATTTTTTAGTTTAGGTTTTGATTTATTTTTAGTTTATTTTATTTTACTTAGTTTAGGTTTAGGTTTAAGTTTAGTTTATTTTAAGTTTAAGTTTAGGTTTTATTTATTTCAGTTTAGTTTATTTTAGTTTAGGTTTAGAATTAAGTTTATTTTGTTTATTTTGTTTCTATTTTAGGTTAAGTTTTTATTTTTAGTTTAGAGTTTATGTTTTATTTTTTATTTATTTTTTAGGTTTAGGATTTTATTTAGTTTTTATTTTATTTTATTTTAGGTTTATTTTATTTTTATTTTATGTTTAGTTCTTATTTTATTTAGGTTTTTTATTCTTAGCTTTATTTTATTTTTTAATTTAGTTTAGGTTTATATTTATTTTATTTTAGTGTATTTGTATTTTTTTATTATATTTCTTTTATATTTAGGTTTAGTTTTTAGTTTATGTTTTTATTTATTTTATTTAGTTTTATATTTTTATATTTATGTTTTTTTAAAGTTTTATTTAGGTTTAGGCTTTTTTTTGTGTTTAGTGTTTAGGGTCTATGGTTTAGTGTTTAAGTTTTAGGGTTTAAGATTTAGGCTTTAGGTTTAAATTATTAGTTTTAGGGTTTAAAGTTTAGGAGTTGGTTAGGAGTTTTTAAATTAGGGTTAGGGTTAGTTAGTTAGAGTTAGGGTTAGTTGTTTAATTTTAAAGGGTTAGGTTTAGTTTAGGTTTAGGTTTATTAGATTTTTATTTTTTATTTAGGGTTTATTTTTTTATTTTATTTATTTAGGTTTATTTATTTATGTTTATTTATTTAGTTTAGTTTTTTATTTTAGTTTATTTTTTAGTTTAGGTTTATGCTTATTTTTAGTTTAGTTTAATTTTAATTTTTTTTAGGTTTAGTTTTTATTGTTTATTTTTAGGTTTAGGTTTAGGTTTAGGTTTAGGTTTTTATTTTATTTTTTAGGTTTAGGTTTTTGGTTTTTATTTTAGGTTAGGTTTTATTCTTTGGTTTAATTTAGGTTTATTTTTAGTTAATTTTATTTTATTTAGTTTAAGGTTTAGGTTTAGTTTATTTTAGGTTTACATTTACGTTTTATTTATTTTAGTTTAGGTTTTGGTTTATTTTAGGTTTTATTTTTTTAGTTTAGGGTTTAGTTTTATTTTTACTTATTTTTAGGTTTATTTTTTTTTTTAGGTTTAGGTTTTATTTAGTTTTTATTTTATTTTATTTTAGGTTTATTTTATTTTTATTTTATGCTTAGTTTTTTTTATTTAGGTTTTTTATTTTTAGGTTTATTTTATTTTTTAGTTTAGTTTAGGCTTTTATTGATTTTATTTTATTTTAGTTTTTATTTTTTATTTTATTTTTTTTACGTTTAGGTTTATGTTTAGGTTTAGGTTTAGGTTTTAGTTTAGGTTTTTATTTAATTTTATTTTCTTATTTTATTTAGGTTTAGGTTTTTATGATTTATTTTATTTTTAGGTTTTATTTAGTTTAGGTTTAAGTTGTTAGGTTTTTATGGCTTAGGGTTTATGGTTTAGGGTTTGGGGTTTAGGGTTTAGTGTTTAGGGTCTAGGTTTTATAGTTTAGGGTTTAAGGTTTAGGTTTTAGGGTTTTAGGGTTTAGGATTTAGGGTATAGAGTCTAGGGTTTAAGGTTTTAAGGTGTAAGGTTTAGGGTTTAGGGTTGTAGGTTTAGGGTTCAGGGTTTAGGATTTAAGTTTAGTTTTATGATTTAGGGTTTAAGGTTAGGTTTATTTTTATAAAATTAAGTTTTAGTTTATTTAGTTTATTATTTATTTATTTTAGTTTATTTTATTTTTATTTTTTATTGGGTTTATTTTATTTTATTTAGTTTAGTTTAATTATTTTAGTTAAGGTTTTAATTTTAGTTTATTTTTTTAGGTTTAGGTTTATGTTTATTTTTTAGTTTAGTATTATTTTATTTTATTTTTGTGGTTTAGGTTTTATTTTTAGGTTTAGGTTTAGGTTTTTATTTTAAGTTTATTTTTAGGTTTTATTTTTTAATTTAGTTTAGGATTTTATAAATTTTATTTTATTTTAGTTTTTATTATTTATTTATTTATTTAGGTTTAGGTTTAGGTTTAGGTCTAGGTTTAGGTTTTAGTTTAGGTTTTTATTTTATTTTATTTTATTTTAGTGTATGCTTTTTTATTTATTTTATTTTTAGGTTTTATTTAGTTTAGGTTTAGGTTTTTAGCTTTTTAGGGTTTAGGGTTAGTTGAGGGTTTAGAGTTTAGGGTTTAAGATTTATGGTTTAGTGTTTAAAGTTTTATGGTTTAGGGTTTAGGGTTTAGGTCTAGGGTTTAGGATTTAGTTTAGGGCTTAGGGTTTTTGGTTTTTTTTTTTAATAGAGATAAATTCAGATTTAATATTTCTTCTTTTCAATTTCATCAACCAAATAACACACAAAGTTTTCTAAGACACAATTGACGACATAGATAAAAAATAAGCACACATAGAGTAAAAAATTAGATGACGGTCTCTCTATAAATACATAGTTCCATAAGTAGCAGTCGGATTGGGTTCTTGGTTTCTAGTTAGACCACCATGGCCAGTGGCGAGATCCACCATCGTATCTCTCCTCCCCACCACCAGCTTTAATCTTCATGGCTCCACCCACCTACCTTTGTCGATAATCACCTCCATATCCATCTCCTCAGTCCCCCACCACCACTGATAATTGCTACCTCCAGCCTCCAGATCTAGGCAGGCAGTTGGGGTGATGTTCATCGTCAAGGTTCTACCCATTCTTAGGGTTTAGCTTTATTAGTTTTTAGGGTTTAGGTTTATTGTTTAATTTATTTAGTTACTATAGGCTTAGGTTTAGGGTTTGGTGTTGAGGGTTAAGGTTTAAGTTTTAGGGATAAGGGTTTGGAGTTTACGGTTTAGGGTTTAGAGTTTAGGGTTTAGGGTTTTAGGGTTTATGCTTCTAGGGAATAGGGTTAGGGTTAGGGGTTTTGGGTTTAGGGTATAGGGTGCAGTGTTTAGGCTTTAGGGTTTAGAGTTTTGATGGTATAGGGTTTAGGGTTTAGGGTTTATGGTTAGTTTTAGGGTTTAGGCTTTAGGGGGTTTTTTTTAAATTAAGTAAACAGATAGCTTTAAGAATATTTAGTTTATATAGTTTATTTTTATTTTTTTAGTTTATTTTATTATATTTTTATTTAGGTTTATTTTTTCGATTAAGTTTAGTTTATTTATTTTAGTTTAGGTTTTTTTTTTTTTTTAGGTTTAGGTTTCGATTTATGCTTATTTTTTTAGTTTAGTTTAATTTTTATTTAATTTTTATTTAATTTTTTAGGTTTAGGTTTTTTTTATTAGGTTTAGGTTTACATTTTTATTTTGTTTGTTTAGGTTTCAGTTTAAGGTTTTTATTTTAGTTTTATTTTTGGGTTTTATTTTTTTAGTTTAGGTTTAGGTTTATTTTTAGTTTATTATATTAAATCTAGTTTAAGGTTTAGGTTTAGGTTATTTTATGTTTATGTTTAGGTTTTATTTATTTTAGTTTAGTTTATTTTAGTTAATCTTTAGGTTTATTTTATTTTATTTTATTTAGGTTTAAGTTTTTTTTAGTGTTGGTTTTAGGTTTTATTTTTTATTTATTTTTACATATTATTTTCTTGGTTTAGGTTTTATTTAGTTTTTATTTTATTTTAATTTAGTTTTTTTATTTTTATTTTAAATTTAGTTTTTATTTTATTTAGGTTTTTTATTTTTTTATTATTTTATTTTTTATTTACTTTAGTTTAAGTTTTATTTATTTTATTTTAGTTTAGTTTTGTTTTATTTTATTTTTTTTATGTTTAGGTTCAAGTTTATGTTTTGCTTTAGGTTAAGGTTTTAGTTTAGGTTCAAGTTTAGGTTTTGCTTTAGGTTAAGGTTTTAGTTTAGGTTTTTATTTTATTTTTTTATTTTATTTAGTTTTAAGTTTTTTATTTATTTTATTTTAGGTTTATTTAGTTTAGGTTTAAGTTTTAGGTTTTAGGGTTTGATTTATGGTTTAGGGTTTGTGGTTTTGGGTTTAGAGTTTAGGATTTAGGGTTTAGTTTAGGGTTTTATTTGTTTTATTTTATTTATTTTTTTTATTTTTCTTTTACGTTAAGTACATTGGTAGGTTTAAGATTACTTTATTTAATTTTTAATTATTTTAGTTTATTTGAATTTTTATTTTTATTTCTATTTAGTTTAGTTCATTTATTTGAGGTTTATTTATTTTAGTTTATATTTTAGGTTTGTTTTTTATTTGAATTTTATTTTTATTTTATTTTTTTTTGTTTAGGTTTTAATTTTAATTTTTAGGTTTAGCTTTAGGATTTTATTTTATTTTTTTAGGTTAAGGTTTTGGTTTTATTTTAGGTTTATTTTAGGTTTTATTTTTTAGTTTAGGTTTAGGTTTATTTTAGTTTATTTTATTTTATTTAGTTTAGGTTCAAGTATAAGTTTAGTTTATTTTAGGTTTAGGTTTAGGTTTTTTTATTTCTATTTAGTTTAATTTAATTTAGGTTTAAGTTTAGGTTTAGTTTATTTATTTTATTTTTTGTTTTAGGTTAAGTTTTATTTTAGTTTAGCATTTGGGTTTTATTTTTATTTATTTTTAAGTTTAGGTTTTTATTTAATTTTTATTTCATTTTATTTCAGGTTTATTTTTATTATTTTATGTTTACTTTTTATTTTATTTAAGTTTTTTATTCTTAGTTTTATTTTATTTTTTTAGTTTAATTTAGGTTTTTGTTTTATTTTATTTATGTTTATGTTTTTTATTTATGTTTTTTTAGGTTTTATTTAGGTTTATCTTTTTTTTTTTTGCATTTAGGGTTTAGGGTTTAGGGTTTAGGGTTTAGAGTTTAGGTTTTAGGGTTTAAGGTTTAGGGTTTAGGGTTTAGTGTTTAGGCTTTAGAGTTTGGGTTTTTAGGGTTTAAGGTTTAGGTTTTAGGTCTAGGGTTCAAGTTTTAGTTTAAGGTTTAGGGTTTCTGGTTTAAGATTTAGGGTTTAGGGTTTATGGTTTAGGTTTTAGGGTTTAGGGTTTAGAGTTCAAGGCTTTTTTAGTTTAGGGTTTAGGTTTTATGTCTAGGATTCAGGTTTTAGTTTAGGGTTTAGAATTTAGGTCTAGCATTTAGGTTTTAATTTAAGTTGGATTGATCCCAAAGTATGGTTAATTTAATGTGATGATTTCTTATTATTATTAGTAGGAAGATTGACTAAGTGAACCCTAATTACTCTTTTACAATAAATGATTAATTGAATAGTAATTTAATTAAGTTTATGTCATTTATAGTAAATGAACTAAGGAATAGGGTTTAGGGTTTAGGGTTTAGGGTTTTAAGTTTATAGTTTTGGGGTTTATGGTTTTAGGTTTAGGTTTAGGGTTTATGGTTTAGGGTTTATGATTAAGTTTATGGTTTTTTTAGGTTTAGGGTTTTAGGGTTTAAGTTTAGGTATAGGTTTTAGTTTAGTTTTAGTTTAGGTTTTTTTAGGAGTTTATAGTTTAGGTTATATTGTTTAGGTTTTCTTTATTTTTTAGTTATAGTTTAGGTTTAGGTTTTAGGTTTAAGTTAGTTTTAAGTTTAGTGTTAGGTTTAGGAGGGTTTTAGGTTTAGAGTTTATTTAGGTTAGGTTTTTTGGGTTTATTTAATTTTAGGTTTAGGTTTTTAGGTTTATATTTTTTTGTTTAGGTTTTGGGTTTTTGAATTTTTTTTAATAGAGAATAAATTTAGATTCTACATTTCTTCTTTTCGATTTAATAAACCAAGTAGTAACACACCAAGTTTTCTAAGACACAAGCGATGACATAGAACAAAAATGAGCACGCATAGAGCGAATCAAAAACTTTAGGTAACTAGAACCATCTCTTTTGTAAAGACACAATTCCATAAGCACTAGATAGGATTGGTCATTCTTTAATTTCTCTAGTTCCCATTCGAACCACCCTAGCCTCTCAAGTAGCAGGATCCACCATCATAACCTTGATCTCTTTCTTAGCCACCATGGTTTACCATGGTTCTCACCTCCATAACCACCACTACTAGACCACCACCTCCATATTTTTAGGTCCACCACTACAATAAGTAGTCTTTGCCTCCACCTCTAGATCTAGGTAGTTTGGCGTTGATGTTCCAACCGTCAAGGTTCTATCCAATCTTAGGGTTTAGGTTTAGGTTTAACTTTATTCAGTTTTAGGGTTTTTGTTTATTTTTTAATTTATTTATTTATTTTTTTTTTTGGAAAACCCCATATAGGGGGAATTTTATTGCCACAAAAAGAGGATTACAAGATCCTTAAAGGGGATAAACTCCACAACTCTCAAAGCTACAATCACTAAAGAGTAAATCCCTTATCTAAGTACAACCAAAAGCAAAATAAAAGAGTAAAGGAAAGCAAAAGATACAAATTGATTAACATAGATAAGCTAATGGATAGATTAGGGCCAAAGCTCTTCAGGATGAGAGAATGCATGACACTAGGGAGCAAACCTGCAAGAGAACAAGAGAAGTGCACCTACAAAAGTATAGAAAGATAGAAATTAGAGCAGTTAAAGTAATACAAACAAAATGAAAATTGAAAGCAGCATAAACTGAGAAAGATTATAAAGTAGTGTGATAGAGAAGCCTGCTCAGTCACATCAAATTGGGGCGATGCAAATATGAGCATCAAACTTAGGAAGGGTTGCAACACAAGGCTACTACCAAAGGTGAAGATACCAGAGAAGCAAACCATATACACAATAGAAAGGATATAGAGAACATAATGGGTAAGGGAATCCCATGCAGAATAAATATCATCAATATCTCCATGGCAAGAAACCCTACACATATGAAAATGAACTTCGGATCCACCTTTTTTTAACCGAGGAGGCAAGGTTTAATTACCGCATGAAAACCCACCACGAGAAAATAGAAAAGTCGAGAAAGGAAAGAAGTAATACACAACTAGTTGAAAAGCCTGCTGAAATCTAGCAAGCCAAATAAACAAGCATGTAAATAACTCCAACCCAAACATATAGGACATATATGAAGTTAATAACCAGCAAGTGTATAGAAAAATAGCATAACCCAAACTCAAATTACAACAGGAAATGCAGAAGTTTAATAGAGATAAGATGGGAATGCAGCAGCAGATTAGGTGAACCAAAAGGCACATATAATAAGCTGCTCCCCACCATAAATAGCTCTAAATTAAGACAATCAGAGAGACAACCCCAAAAGCGACTTCGGCATAAAACTCAATAATCTAGTTCAACCAACAACCAAGATAGCAAAAATAGCAAGCTGGCCATAAAACCACCCATTCAGAATAGATAGTGCATAAGGTAACATCCAAGTAGGCAATAGCATAAGCACAGTGATCTGCACAAATCTAACTGAACAAAGATGGAAAAAATAGCAGCAGATTAAATAAACCTCAAACATCAAGTGATCAACTGCAGCCTGGTTGCAAACATCAAAAACAATCATAAAAGCAATAGGCAATAAACAACTAACCACAAAGGTAGTCTGCTGGACAAAGGACCCAAAAATCCAATAGCCAACAATTAAAATAGCAATACAATGATTGCACCCGCCATAAGATAAGCCAGTGAAAAATAGAGATACAAAATAGATACAAAAGGGTTCAAAAGAGAGCCATCATTGAAATCCTTCAAAACAAAGAAGAGCCTTAATAAACCAACATCCTCGGTGGCAAGAAATCATAAGTAAGTCCAATCCTGCAAAGAGATAATAATAATAATAAGGGTATTGCAATTTCTCTCCTTACAGGTTGGGAAGGTGAGGATAGCAAAAGCAATCAGAAAAATAACCCCAAAAGCGTTTGACATGATAGATAACGAGTAGCGACTTCGGGCATAAATAATCAGTTCAAACAACCAAGATAAGCAAAATGGTCATAAAACCACCCATTTAGAATAGATAGTGCATAAGTTAATTTCCATGTAGGTAATAGCATAATCACAGTGATCTGGACAAGTCTAACTGAGCCAAAAATGGAAAAAATAGCAGTAATTTAGATAGACCACAAACATGTGGTGATTAGCTGCAGCCCGGATGTAAACAGCAAAATCAAGCAGAAAAACAAAAGCCAACAAATAGCCAACAACCTTAGAAGAAGCCTGTTGGACATAAGATCCAAAATTCCAATAGCCAACAATTAAAATAGCAATACAAATATTGCACCCACCATAAGATAAGACAATAAAAAATAGTGGTACAACATAGACACAAAAGGGGTTCAAAAGGGAGCCATCATTGAAATCCTCAAGACAAAGGAGAGCAGGCTTGTAGCTAAACTACCATCCTCAATAAAAGTAGACTGGAAAGAAATCATTAAGTAAGTCCAATCCTGCAAAGAGATAATAATAATAATAAAGGTATGGCAGTTTCTCTCCTTACAGGTTGGTAAGGTGAGGTTAGCAAAAGCAATCAGAAAAATTGCCCCAAAAGCAGCCTGCTGGACATAAGACCTGAAAATCTAACATCCAACAATTAAAACATCAAAACTTTTATTACACTCGCCATAAGATAAACTAGTAAAAAATAATGGAATAGCATAGAGTCAAAAGTGGTTCAAAGGAAAGCCATCTTTGAAATCCTTCAAGACACACAAAAGCAGACCAGTAGCTAAGCCCATAGCATCAGTGAAAATAGGCTGGAAGGAAATTAAGAAGTAATTCCAATCCTGCAAAGAAAAAGTTATAGTAGCAAGGGTATTGCAGTTTCTCTCCTTACAGGTTATGGAGGTGAGGTTAGGGAGCATAAGAGGGGCCACATCCATAATAAAGGGAGAAAAAATAGATAAATTAGGGCCTGTCATGAAGCTATACAAAAATATAGCAATTAAACATTGATACAACAAAGTCATGAGCCAGAATAGATTTCAAAGGAGACATAACCATATAATGGAAATAGATACATTAGGACCCCTTAATAAAATATTGATGGGAAGAAGTCTATTTCCATTGATCATAAAGTAAAGCAAAAAGTAAAGCATAAGGTAATACATATCCCTCCGGTGATAAACACTTGTTAATCAGAAAAATGACCCCAAAGGGTTAATAAGATAGTAAAAAATATATTGCCATAGGAAATTCCAATAAAAGCGTTCAACATAAAGTTGAGAATGGTTCAAAGGAAAGCCATCTTGAAATCCATCAAGACACATAATAATAGGACCAGTAATCCACATCGGTAAAATAGTGGATGGAAATCAAGAAGTAACATTAACGTGAGCGAGAAGCGAGACCCCAAATAAGGTTAGGTAATTAAACCAATAGTAGATATATAGAGATACTAGAAAGGTATAGATGCATCGAAAATCTGAAACAACAACACAAAACATAAGTTGATCATGCAGTTAAATAGGTAACATAATAGGCCAATCCAATAGAATGGATTAATTTTTGAGGTAAGGGAGTCCAGTATTTTCCAAATTAACCAAACCACACAAATGTTTAGGAAGTGTAAGATGATCAAAGAATTTTATGCCATCTAATCTAGCACCCAGATTGGCAAGGTAATCACACATGCATTACCCTCATGCCATACATGAGTGATTTTAAAATAGAGTTGAGAAAGGAAAGCTCTAGTCTACTTGAGAAGATAGTACAATTCTATATTGCCCATTTTGGTGGAAGTCAAAAGATCAATCAGCAATAGGGCATCCACCTAAATCCAAATATTGAGCCAATTTTTGAAGGCAAATCTCAATAGCTTTGTAAGCGCCATCCAGCAAAAAAGAGCAAGTATTAAGGGGGTAAGCAAAAGCACATAGGACTTTACCATTAAGGTTTTTGAAAATGTCACCACATCCAGAAGCATTTTGAGAGATAGAGCCATCAGTGCTAATTTTAATAATATTAGCATGAGATTTTATCCAATAAACAATCTTGTTATCTTTACAATTGGGTGGATCCAGCAAGTTAAAACTCAGTCTATTGGCCACAAATTTATGGCCTATGAATTGATTGTAGTTAATTAAATTGGCATTAAACAAGTCACAAATTTTATTTTAAATTCTAGCAATTATCCTCATGTGGTTCATAGGAATCCCATAATGTTTTGCATCATTTCTATCCATCCATATGAACCAAATAAGAGTGATAGTAGTTATGACTTTAATATGGCCTTTAAGAGTGTTTTCAAAATAAACTTCAAGAAGTTGGTATAAAGTTAAGGAGCCATTAAATTTGACAATGTTAAAGAGATCATCATACCAAATCCAAAGTTTGGAGGCAATGACTGTAACAAAATGATTTACATTCTCAATGTGAAAGCAGCGATCATTTTGAAGGTAAGTAAAAATCTTTATCAAGGAGTCAGGATAAAGTTTTTCAAAATATGCCAAGTTAGAACAAAATAAGAAATAGGAATAGTGTTATTCCAAAGTTTGAAAAATTGGAGAAATCATGAGCTTCTTTAATATGAATCAAACATTTTTAAGGTTGAAATCACCATTTTGAGAAAGCTTAAAAGGATCTAATCATGATTGCTAGGAATGGTAGGAATAGTAGTAAACTTATTTAATAGAGAGAAAGGAATATAATCAATTAAAACACAATTATTTCATATTATTACCGAGAAAGAGTTCACTTTAATAATAGTAGTGGAGTGGGTAGAAAGTAAATCATATTATTATTTATTTTTTAATATATTTAGTTACTTTAAGATAAGGAATTGAGTTTAGAATTAGTTTAGATTGGGTTTAGATTTAAGATGGAATAAGTTTAAATTAGGAGATTAATTTTTTATAGGTTTAGGATTAAATAGGTTTTAGTTTAGGTTTAGTTTGGGGTTGAATTAAGTGAGCAATTAATCCTAAATTTTATAGATTAATTTAGTGGGATGACCTTTACCTCCCTTAAGTTTCTTGGGATTTATTGCTAACTTAATTAAGAAAATTAACTAATTGAACCCTAATTACTCTTTTAAGTTAATTAATGATTAATTAATCCCAAAAATAGTAATAAATTGGTTAATTAATATTATTAATCATTGCTCAATAGTAAATGAACTAAAGAATAGAGTTTAGGCTTTAAGGTTTAGGGTTTAGGTTTTTAGAGTTTATGATTTTAAGGTTTAGGGTTTAAGGTTAGGGTTTAGGGTTTAGGGTTTAAGGTTTAGTGTTTAGGATTTAGGGTTTTAGGGTTTACGATTTAGGGTTTTGGGTTTAGGGTTTAGGGTATTGGGTTACTTTTAGGGTTTAATGTTTAGGATTAAGGTTTTTTAATTTTTTTGATTTTTAATTTTTATTTTTATTTTTAGGGTTTAGGGTTTAGGGTTTAAGTTTTAGGTTTAGGGTTAAGGTTTTAGTTTAGGGTTTAGGATTTTTGGTTTTTTTAATAGAGAATAATTTTAGATTCAATATTTCTTCTTTTTGATTTCATTAACCAAGTAGTAACACACCATGTTTTCTAAGGCACTAGCGACAACATAGATCAAAAATCAGCATGCATATAGCAAATCAAAAACCCTAGAATCCTAGAACTGTCTCTACTGTAAAGACACAGTTCCATAAACGGCAGATCAGATTGGTTGACCTTCAATTTCTTTAGTTCCCAACAAAACCACGCTGACCTCTCGAGTAGCGAGATCCACCATCATAACCCCGACCTCTCCCTCCACCACCACCATGGCTATAACCTCTATCGCTCATCCTAACCACCACTACTCTGACCACCACCTCCATATCCACCAACACCGCTAGATCCCCCACCACCACTATAATATAGCACCTTCACCTTGCTTTAGGATGGTGAGCCTGGTTGGTGATGTTCTTATCAAGAGCCTAGTTTAGGGTTTAGGTTTAAATTTAGGTTTATTATGTTTTAGGGTTTTTGTTTATTTTTTAATTTATTTAGTTACTTTAGGATTAGGTTTGTGGTTTATGTTTTGGGGTTTGGGGTTTATGGTTTAGGGTTTAGGTTAGGATTGGGATTAGGTTTAGGTTTAGGTTTAAATTTATTTCTTAATTTATTTAGTTAAGTTTAGGTTTAGGTTTGGGGTTTAGGGTTTAGGGTTTTGTTAGGGTTTAAAGTTTAGAGTTTTGGGTTTTAGGGTTTATGATTTTATTGTTTAGGTTTTAGGGTTAGGGTTTAGGTTTAGGGTTTAAGGTTTAGGTTGAGTGTTGTAGGTTTAGTTTAGAGCTTAGTTTTAAGGGTTTAGGATTGATTTAGGGTTTAAACTTTTTTAAAAAAATTAAAGCTAAGGTTTAGGTTTATTTAGTTTATAGTTTATTTTTTATTTTAGTTTATTTTGATTTTATTTTTTAGGTTTATTTTTATTTTATTTATTTTAGTTTATTTATTTTAGGTTTATTTATTTTAGTTTAGGTTTTTTATTTTAATTTATTTTTTAGCTTTAAGTTTAGGTTTATTTTTTAGTTGAGTTTTATTTTTATTTTATTTTTTAGGTTTTGGTTTTAATTTTTAAGGGTTTAGGGTTTAGGGTTTAGGGTTTAGGGTTTGGGGTTTTTTATGGTTTAGGGTTTTTTAGGTTTTACGATTTACAGTTTAGAGTTTAGGGTTGTAGGTTTAGGGTTTAGGTTTAGTTTTAGGGTTTAGGGTTTAGGGTTTAGTATTTGGGGTTTGGGGTTTAAGGTTTAAGGCTTAGGGTTTTTTTTCAAAATTAAGTAAACTAGTAAGTTTAGGTTTATTTAGTTTATTTTTAAAATTAAGTAAACTAGTAGGTTTAGGTTTTATTTATTTATTTTAGTCTATTTTATTTTTATTTTTATATAGGTTTATTTTTATTTTTCTTTAGTTTAGTTTATTTATTGTAAGTTTATTTATTTTAGTTTAGGTTTTTTATTTTAGTTTATTTTTTATGTCTAGGTTTAGGCTTAAGTTTATTTTTTGGCTGAGTTTTATTTTTATGTTATTTTTTTGGTTTATGGTTTTAGGTTTTTAGGGTTTAGGCTTTAGGCTTTAGAGTTTTGGTTTTAGGTTTAAAGATTTCGGGTTTAGGGTTTAAGGATTAGGGTTAAACGTTTAGGGTTTAGGATTATAGGTTTAGTATTGTAGGTTTATGGTTTAGGGTTTAGGGTTAGTTTTAGGGTTTATGGTTCTGGTTTAGGGTTGTGTTTTTTGGGTTTAGGATTTAGTTAGGTTTTTAAAAGAGAAAGCAGAATAGGTTTAGGTTGATTTAGTTTACTTTTATTTTTTTTATTTTAGTTTATTTTATTTTATTTTTTATTTAGGTTTATTTCTTATTTTATTTAGTTTAGTTTAGTTATTTTAGGTTTATTTATTTTAGTTTAGGTTTTTTATTTTAGTTTATTTTTTAGGTTTAGGTTTATAGTTAAGTTTTATTTTTTATTTTATTTTTTAGTTTTTTATGGTTTAGGGTTTATGGTTTAGGGTTTAGGGTTTAGGGTTTAGGGTTTAGGGTTTAGGGTTTAGGGTTTAGGGTTTAGGGTTTTAGGATTTAGGGTTTTAGGGTTTTGGGTTTAGGATTAGGGTTTAGGGTTTAGGACTTAGTGTTTAGGCTTTAGGGTTTAGGGTTTAGGGTTTTTTAGGGTTTAGGGTTTAGGGTTGTACATTTAGTATTGTCGGTTTGGGGTTAGTTTTAGGATTTGGTTTTTATTTAGTTTTTATTTTATTTTATTTTATTTAGGTTTATTTGAGTTTTATTTTATTTTTATTTTACATTTAGTTTTTATTTTATTTCAATTTTTATTTATACATTTATTTTAATTATTTAGTTTAGTTTAGGTTATTATTTATTTTATTTTTATTAGTTTATCTTTTTTTAATTTTAGGTTTAGGTTTATGTTTTAGTTTATGTTTTTATTTTATTTTATTTTTTTATTTTATTTAGAGTTAGGTTTTTTTATTTATTTTATTTTTAGGTTATACTTAATTTAGGTTTAAATTCTTAGGGCTCCAAGTTTAGGGTTTATGGTTTTTTTTTTTTTTGGGAAACCCCATATGGGAATTTTATTGCCACAAAGAGGGTTACAATGTCATAACATGGGATAAACTCCACAACTACTACTCAAAGAGCAATCGACTAGAGAGTAAATCCTATCTAAGTACAACCAAAAGATAAATAAAAGAGTAAAGGGAAAGCAAAAGATACAAATTGATTAACATAGATAAGCCAATGAATGGGCCAAAGCTCTTCAGGATGAGAGAATGCATGACACTAGGGAGAAAACCTGCAAGAGAATAAGAGAAATGCACCTGCAAAATTGTAGAAAGATAGAAATTAGAGTAGTTAAAGTAATACAGACAAAATGAAAATTGAAAATAGCATAAATTGAGAAAGATTATAAAGAAGTGTGTGAGAGAAGGCTCAGTCCACCAAATTGTGTGATGCAAATATGAGCATCAAACTTAGAAGGGTTACATCAAGAGCTACTACCAAACCAAAAGGAGTGAAATCATCATACCCATCATAGCCAACAAATGTGGGAAGATAGCAACCATTTGTTGAAAGTCTTTTGAGCCTTAGTACTAAAACCTAAACAAAACCATAAACATAATAGAAAGGGTACAAAGAGCAGAATGGGAAAGGGGATCCCATGCAGAATAAATATCATCAATATAGTCACCATGTCATGAGAATCCCTACACATATGAAAATAAACCATCTTTTCCAGATCCACCTTATTTTTTTACCAGAGCTAAGAGTTTAATTGCGCATGAAAACCCACCAAGGAAAATAGCGAAAAGGCCCAAGGAAAGAAGCAATATACAACCGGTTGAAAAAAGTTGAAATCCAACACGGTAAATCAAATAGCATGTAATTAACTCCATCCTATACATATGGGACATATATGAAACTTAAAGTCCTGGTATACAGCCCAGGTATACAACCCAGGAAAATAGCATGATCTCTACCTCCCATGATTTTCTTGGGATTTATTGGTCACTTAATTAAGAATTGTTAATTGAACCCTAATTATACTTTTAAGTTAATTAATGATTAATTAATCCCATGAATAGTAACAAATTTATTAATTAGGTTTATTAATCATTGCTCAATAATCAATGAACTAAGGAATAAGGTTTAGGGTTTAAGGTTTTAGAGTTTATGATTTTAGGGTTTAGGGTTTTAGTGAGTTTAGGGTTTATGGTTTGGGTTTAGGTTTTTAGGGTTTAGGTTTAGGGTTTAGGTTTATAGGAGTTTGTTTAGGTTTAGGTTTAGTATTTAGGTTTAGTTTTAGTTTTTAGTTTAAGTTTATTTTGGGTTTAGGTTTAGGTTTAGGGTTTAGGTTTAGGGTTTATAGGAGTTTAGTTTAGTTTAATGTTTAGGTTTAGGGTTTATAGCTTTAGGTTTAGTTTAGTTTAATGTTTAGGTTTTAGTTTTATGGTTTAGTTTAAGTTATAGGGTTTAGTTGGTTTAGTGTTTAGGGTTTTAGGTTATAGGCTTTAGGGTTTTTTAGGGTTAGTTTAGGTTTATTTAGGTTTAGGTTTTAGGATTTAGGATTTAGGGTTTATGGTTTAGGGTTAGGGTTAGGGTTTAGGGTTTAGGGTTGTAGGTTTATGGTTGTATGTTTAGGATTTAGGATTTAGGGTTAATTTTTAGGTTTAGGGCTTAGGATTTAGGGTTTAGGGTTAACGATTTAAGGTTTAGGGTTTTTTATAAATTAGGTAAACCGATAGGTTTAGGTTTTTCTTCAGTCTTTTTAGTTTATTATTTATTTATTTTAGTTTATTTTATCTTTTATTTTATTTATGTTTCCATAAACCCTAATTTCTCCACTTGAAGGTACCATGTGATTGTGATAAGCATTATATAATAAAGAACATATTCTAATCCTAAAATATTGCCTTTATTGATTTATATATGATTTTATGGGCTAAATCCCAAATGGCTCTTGATTATTTGCATGTGGTCATTTTAGTCACAAAGTATCATATTTCTCCAATTTAATTCTTGGTCATATAAAATTGATATAAAATGATTTTAAAGGAGTAAATTGAGATCAAATTTATATAGTTGAGGAATAAAATAGGAATCAAGTTTGTATCACCATTTCTACATATGAGACCATTTTGATCAATTTTATATTATCAGGGACTATAACAAAAAAATGTAATATTATGAGACTAAATTGGCTGCATACAAATAATTGACTGTTTTGGGATTTATTTCATAGTCTTTTATTTTTATTTAGTTTATTTTAGGTTTTATTATTTTAGTTTAGGTTTTTTATTTTAGTTTATTTTTTAGGTTTAGATTAGGTTCATGTTTATTTTTTAGTTTAGTTTTATTTTTAATTTTTTATTTTTTTTAGGTTTAGGGTTTATTTTTATTTTTAAGTTTAGGTTTAAGATTTAATTTTATGTTTTTAAGTTTTGGTTTTAGGTTTTTATTTAAGTTTTATTTTTAAGTTTTATTTGTTAGTTTAAATTTAGGTTTATTTTTAGTTTATGCTATTTTACTTAGTTTAAGATTCAGGTTAAGTTTATTTTAGGTTTAGGTTTAGGTTTTATTTATTTTAGTTTAGTTTATTTTAGTTTAGTTTTAGGTTTATTTTATTTTGTTTATAGGTTTAGGTTTAGTTTTTTTAGTTTAAGGTTTAGGTTTTATTTTTTGTTTATTTTTTAGGCTTATTTTTTAGGTTTAGGTTTTTATTTTATTTTATTTTATTTTAGGTTTATTTTATTTTATTTTTTTTAGTTTTATTTTATTTTATTTGGGATTTTTTATTTTAGGTTTATTTTATTTTAGTTTAGTTTAAGTATTTATTTATTTTATTATAGTTTAATTTCTATTTTATATTTATTATAATTTTAGGTTTAGGTTTATCTTTTAGTTTAGGTTTATTTTTTTATTTATTATATTTATTTGGGTTTAGGTTTTTTATTTATTTTATTTTTAGGTTTTATTTAGTTTAGATTTAGGTTTTAAGGTTTTAAGGTTTTTAGGGTTCAGAGTTTAGGGTTTTGGATTTAGGATTTGGGATTTAGTGTTGTCGATTTTAAGGTTTAGGGTTTAGGGTTTTGGGTTTAAGGTTTAGGGTTTTAGGGTTTATGGTTGTAGGTTTAGGGTTTAGGGTTTAGGGTTTAAGGTTTAGAGTTAGTTTAGGGTTATTTTATTTTTTATTTTATTTTAGGGTTTAGGGTTTAGGGTTTAGGGTATAGTGTTTAGGGTTTTGGGTTTAGGGTTGTAGGTTTAGTATCATAAGTTTAAGGTTTAGGGTTTAGGGTTAGTTGTAGGATTTATGGTTTAGGGTCTAGGGTTTAGGGTTTAGGCTTTTTTATTTGGGGTTTAAGTTTTTTATTTTTAAAATTAAGTAAACCGATAAGTTTGGGTTGATTAAGTTTACTTTGTTTATTTTTTATTTATTTTAGTTTATTTTATTTTTATTTTTATTTAGGTTTATTTTCTATTTTTATTTAATTTTGTTTAGTTATTTTAGGTTTATTTATTTTAGTTTAGATTTCTTATTTTAGCTTATTTTTCTAAGTTTAGTTTTATTTTTTAGTTGAGTTTTATTTTTATTTTATTTTTTAGGTTTTTAGGGTTTAGGGTTTAGTGTTTAGGGTTTAGAGTTTATAATTTAGGTTTTAGGGTTTAGGGTTTAGGGTTTAGGATTTTGGGTTTAGGGTTTAGGGTTTAGGTTTTAGGTTTATGGTTCAGGTTTTAGTTTAGGGTTTAGGGTTTAGGGCTTTTTAGGGCTTATAGTTTAGGTTTGTTGGTTTAGGATTGTAGGTTTAGCGTTGTAGGTTTGGAGTTAATTTTAGGTTTAGGTTTTTATTTAGTTTTTATTTTATTTTATTTTAGGTTTTTATTTTATTTTATTTTATTTTAAGTTTACATTTAGTTTTTATTTTAATTAGGTTTTTTATTCTTAGGTTTATTTTATTTTATTTAGTTTAGTTTAAGTTATTATTTATTTTAATTTAATTTATTTTTATTATTTTATTTTATTTTATTTTTAAGTTTAGGTTTAACTTTTAGTATAACTTTTTTTATTTTATTTAGGTTTATGTTTTTTAATTATTTTATTTTTAGGTTTTACTTAGTTTAGGTTTAAGTTTTTAGGTTTTTAGGGTTTCGAGTTTAGGGTTGAGGGTTTTAAGGTTTGCGATTTTAGGGTATAGGGTTTCGAGTTTGGGTTTAGGGTTTAGGGCTTTGGGTTTAGGGGTTTAGTGTTTAAGCTTTAGGGTTTATGGTTTTTAGGGTTTAGGGTTTAGAGTATAAGGTTTAGGGTTTAGGTTTAGCTTAGGATTTAGGGTTTTTTTGGGTTTAGGGTTTAGGGTTTAGGGTTGTAGGATTAGGTTTTAGGGTTTATGGCTTAGGGTTTAGCATTTTGGATTTAGGTTTTAGGGTTTATAATTTGAAGCACTTACCTATTTAAGAAGTATTGAATGATTTGAATATAATTGATAATTGATAGTGTCTAATGTACTTTTTTTAACTATAAGGTTATATGTTTAGGGTTTAGGGTTTAGATTTTAGATTTAGGGTTGTAAGTTTAATTTTGTAGGTTTAGGGTTAGTTTTAGGTTTAGGTTTTTATTTAGTTTTTATTTTATTTTATTTTAGGTTAATTTTATTTTTTTATGTTTAGTATTTATTTTATTTAAGCTTTTTATTCTTAGGTTTATTTTATTTTATTTTTTAGTTTAGGTTATTATTTATTTTATTTTAGTTTATTTTATTTTAATTTTATGTTTAGGTTTAGGTTTTTATTTACATTTTATTTTATTATTATAATTTTTATTTAGGTTTAGGTTTATTTATTTATTTTATTATTTGGTTTTACTTAGCCTAGGTTTAAGTTTTTTGGTTTTTAAGGTTTTGAGTTTAGGGTTTATGATTTAGGGTTTAAGGTTTAAGGTTTTAGGGTTTGGGGTTTTAGGGTTTTGGGTTTTGAGTTAGGGTTTAGAGTTTAGGGTTTAGGGTTTAGTGTTTAGGCTTTAGAGTTTAGGGACTTTAGGGTTTAAGGTTTAAAGTATAGGGTTTAGGGTTTAGGGTTTTTCAAGGTTTAGGGTTTAGCATTTAAGGTTAGTTCTAGGGTTTAGGGTTTAGCATTTAGGATTTAGGGTTTAAGGTTTATAATTTGAAGCACGTTCCTATTTAGGAAATATTGAATCATTTCAATATAATTGATAATTGATACCATCAAATGTACATTCTTTTAAAGTATAGGGTTATAGGTTTAGGGTTTAGGGTTTAGGTTTTAGTTTAGGGTTTAAGTTTTAAGGTTTTTTAGGGTTTAGGATTTATGGTTGCAAGTTTAGGGTTGTAGGTATAGTGTTGTAGGTTTAGGGTTAATTTTAGGTTTATGTTTTAATTTAGTTTTTATTTTATTTTATTTTAGGTTAATTTTATTTTTTTATGTTTAGTATTTATTTTATTTAGGTTTTTTATTCTTAGGCTTATTTTATTTTTTTGTTTAGTTAATGTTATTATTTATTTATTTTAATTTAGTTTATTTTATTTTTATGTTTAGGTTTAGGTTTTAGTTTACATTTTATATTTTATTATTATTTTTATTTACATTTAGGTTTATTTATTTATTTTATTATTTGGTTTTTCTTAGCTTTTCTTTAAGTTTTTTGGCTTTTAGGGTTTTGAGTTTAAGGTTTTTGGTTTAGGGTTTCGAGTTAGGGTTTGGAGTTTAGGGTTTAGGGTTTATTGTTTAGGCTTTAGAGTTTAGGATTTTTAGGGTTTAGGGTTTAGAGTTTAGAGTTTAGGGTTTAGGATTTTTTAGGGTTTAGGGTTTAGGGTTGTAGGTTTAGGGTTTAGGGTTTAAGGTTAGTTTTAGGATTTAGGGTTTAGGGTTTAGCATTTAGCATTTAGTGTTTAAGGTTTATAATTTGAAGCACATTCCTATTTAGGTAGTTTTGAATAATTTCAAAATAATTGATAATTGATACCATCGAATGTACTTTTTTTTTAAAGTATAGGGTTGTAAGTTTAGGGTTTAGGGTTTAGGGTTTAGGGTTTAAGTTTAGGGTTCAGGTTTTAGTTTAGGGTTTAAGGTTTTTTAGGGTTTAGAGTTTATGATTGTAGGTTTAGGGTTGTAGGTATAGTGTTGTAGGTTCAGGGTTAGTTTTAGGTTTATGTTTTTATTTAGTTTTCTTTTATTTTATTTTAGGTTTATTTTATTTTTATTTTACATTAAGTTTTTATTTTATTTAGGTTTTTTATTCTTAGGTTTATTTTATTTTTTAGCTTTGTTTAGGTTATTATTTATTTTAGTTTAGTTTATTTTTATTAGTATATTTTATTTTATTTTTAGGTTTAGGTTTAGGTTTTAGTTAACATTTTTTATTTTATTTTTTATTTTATTTTATTTTGGTTTATGCTTTCTTATTTATTTTATTTTTAGATTTTACTTAGTTCAGGTGTAAGTTATTAGGTTTTTAGGGTTTAGGGTTTAGGATTTAGTGTTTTAGGGTTTACGATTTTAGTATTTAGGGTTTAGGGTTAGGTTTTAGGGTTTAGAGTTTAGGGTTTAGGATTTAAGGTTTTTAGCATTTAGGGTTTAGGGTTTAAGGTTTATAATTTGAAGCACTTACCTATTTAGGAAGTATTTAATTTGATTAATTAGTAGTGTCTGATTCAATGTATTTTTTTTTTTTTTGAAGTATAAGGTTCTAGGTTTAAGGTTTAGGGTTTATGGTTTAGGGTTTAGGGTTTAGGGTTTAGGGTTTAGGTTTAAGGGTTTAGGGTTTGGGATTTTTTAGGGTTTAGGGTTTAGGGTTGTAGGTTTAGTCTTGTAGCTTTAGGGTTAGTTTTAGGTTTAGGTTTTTATTTTGTTTTATTTTAGGTTTATTTTCTTTATTTTATATTTAGTTTTTATTTTATTTAGGTTTTTTTAATCTAAAGTTTATTTTTTTTAGTTTAGTTTAGGTTATTATTTATTTTATTTTACTTTTATTTTATTAGTTTATTTTATTTTATTTTTAGGTTTAGGTTTAGGTTTTAGTTTACATTTTTATTTTATTTAGGTTTAGGATTTTTATTTATGTTATTTTTAGGTTTTACTTAGTTTAGGTGTAAGTTTTTAGGTTTTTAGGGTTTAGGGTAAGGTTTAAGGTTAATGGTTTAGGGTTTTAGGGTTTAAGAATTTAGTGTTTAGGGTTTAGGGTTTAGTGTTTAAGCTTTACAGTTTAGGCTTTCTAGGGTTTAGGGTTTAGCATTTAGGGTTTAGGGTTTATGGTTAATTAAGTAAACCGATAAGTTTAGGTATACTTAGTTTATTTTTTTATTTATTTTAGTTAAGTGTATTTTTAATTTTTATTTAGTTTAGTTTATTTATTTTACGTTTACTAATTTTAGTTTAGGTTTTATATTTTAGTTTATTTTTAAAGTTTAGGTTTAGCTTTATGTTTATTTTTTGAATTTAGTTTTATTTTAATTTTAATTTTTAAGTTTAGGTTTTATTTTTTATTTTTAGGTTTAGGCTTAGGTTTTTATTTTAAATTTTTAGGTTTAGGTTTTAGGTTTTTATTTTAGGTTTTATTTTTTAGCTTTGGTTTATTATTAGTTTATTTATTTTATTTATTTTAGGGTTTAGGTTTAGTTTATTTTAGGTTTAGGTTTAGGTTCAATTTATTTTAGTTTAGTTTATTTTAGTTTAGGTTTAGGTTTCTTTTATTTTGCTTATTTTAGGTTTAGGTTTTTTTTTGTTAGTTTATGGTTTATGTTTTACTTTTTATTTATTTTTAGGTTTTATTTTTAGTTTTCTTTTTTAAGTATTGGTTTTTATTTAGTTTTTATTTTATTTAAGGTATATTTCATTTGTATTTTACGTTTTGTTTTTATTTTCCTTTGGTTTTTTTTATTTTTAGGTTTATTTTATTTTTAAGTTTAGTTTAGTTTTTATTTTTTATTTTATTTTTTATTTTTAGGTTTAGGTTTAGGTTTAGGTTTAGGTTTAAGTTTAGATTTTTATTTTATTTTATTTTATTTATTTTATTTATGCTTAGGTTTACTTATTTATTTTATTTTTAGGTTTTATTTAGTTTAGGTTTAGGTTTTTAGGTTTTTAAGGTTTAGGGTTTAGGGATTAGTGTTTGGGGTTTAAGGTTTAGGGTTTAGTGTTGTAGGTTTTAGAGTTTAGTGTATAGGGTTTAGGGTTTAGGGTTTAAAGTTTTAGTGTTTAGAGTTTAGGGTTTAGGGTTTATGGTTGAGGGTTTAGGGTTTAGGGTTTAGAGTTTAGGGTTTAGGGTTAGTTTTAGGATTATTTGTTTATGGTTAAGGTTTAGTATTAATTTAGTTATATTTTTTTGGTTTCGATTTTATTTTTATTTTTAGGTTCAGGTTTAGGTTTTTATTTTATTTTTTTAGGTTTATATTTTAGGTTTTTCTTTTAGGTTTGTTTTTAGGTTTAGCTTTATTTCTGGTTTATTTTATTTTATTTAGGTTGTGGTTTAGGTTTTAGTTTAGGTTTTTATTTTATCTTATTTATGTTTAGGTTTTTTGATTTAGATTTATGTTTTAGGTTCTTAGGATTTACGGTATAGGGCATATGGTTTAAGGTTCAGGGTTTAGAGTTTAGGGTTTAGGGTTTAGCGTTGTCAATTTTAGCGTTTAGGGTTTAGGGTTTAGGGTTTAGGGTTTTCAGTTTAGGGTTTAGGGTTTAGGGTTTAGGGTTTAGGGTTTAGGGTTGTAGGTTTAGGGTTTAGAGTTTAGGGTTAAGGGTTTGTTTTAGGGTTTAGGGTTTAAGGTTAGGTTTTTTTTTAAATTAAATAAAATGGTAGGTTTAGGGTTATTTAGTTTATTTTTTTATTATATTTTTTTATTTTTTTATTTTTATTTTGGTTTGTTTTTATTTTTATTTAGTTTAGTTCATTCATTTAAGGTTTATTGTATTAGTTTATTTTTTAGGTTTAGGTTTAGGTTTATTTTTTAATATAGTTTTAATTTTATTTTATTTTTTATTTTTAGGTTTAGGTTTAGGTTTTTATTTTATTGTTTAAGGTTTAGGTTTTAGTTTTTTCTTTCAGGATTATTTTTAGAGTTTATTTTTTAGGTTAGGTTTAGGTTTTTTTATAGTTTATTTTATTTTATTTAGATTAGGTTTAGGTTTTATTTATTTTTGTTTAGTTTAATTTAGTTTAGGTTTAGGTTTATTTTATTTTTATTTTAAGTTTAGGATTTTTTTTAATTTGGGGTTTAGGTTTTTTTTTTTAGTTTAGGGTTTCAGTTTTATTTTTTATTTATTTTAGGTTTAGGTTTTTATTTAGTTTTTATTTTAATTTATTTTAGGTTTATTTTATTTTATTTTAGGTTTAGTTTTTATTTTATTTAGGTTTTTAAATTTTTTAGTTTAGTTTAAGTTTTTATTTATTTTATTTTAGTTTTGTTTCTAATTTTTATTTTATTTTCTTTTTAGGTTTAGGTTTAGGTTTAGGTTTTAGCTTATCTTTTTATTTTATTTTATTATTATTTTTTGGATTAGCTTTTTTATTTATTTTAATTTTAGGTTTTATTTAGTTTAGGTTTAGGTTTTTAGTTTTTTAGGGTTTAGGGTTTATTTAGGGTTTAGGCTTTAGGTTTAGGTTCAGGGGTTTAGAGTTTAAGGTTTAGGGTTTTTGGATTTCTTTTTAATAGAGAACAAATTCAAATTTAACATTTCTTCTTTTATTTATTTAGTTTATTTTTTATTTATTTTAGTTTATTATATTTTTTATTTTTATTTATGTTTTTTTTTATTTAGTTTAGTTTATTTATTTTAGGTTTATTTATTTTAGTGTAGGATTTTTATTTTAGTTTGTTTTTTAGGTTTAGGTTTACTTTTAGTTGAGTTTTATTTTTATTTTATTTTTTAGGTTTAGAATTTATTTTTAAAATTTAGGTTTAGGTTTAGGTTTTTACTTTATTTTTTTAGGTTTACATTTTAGGTTTTTATTTTAGGTTTATTTTTGGGTTTTATTTTTTAGTTTAGGTTTTGGTTTATTTTTAGTTTATTTTATTTTATTTAGTTTGTGTTTAGGTTTAATTTATTTTAGGTTTATGTTTTATTTATTTTAGTTTAGGTTTAAGTTTATTTTATTTTATTTATTTTAGTTTTAAGTTTTTTTTAGTTTAGGGTTTAGATTTTATTTTTATTTATTTTCAAGATTTATTTTAGGAGGTTTAGGTTTAGGGTTTAAGGTTTAGGGTTAAGGGTTTAGGGGTTTTTTTTTTAAAATTAAGTAAACCATTTGGTTTAAGTTTATTTAGTTTATTTAGTTTATTTTTATTTATTTTAGTTTATTTTATTTTTTATTTTATTTAGGTTTTTTTTTTTACTTAGTTTAGTTTAGTTATTTTAGGTTTATTTATTTTAGTTTAGGTTTTTATTTTAGTTAATTTTTTAGGTTTAGGTTTATTTTTTAGTTGAGTTTCATTTTTATTTTATTTTTTAGGTTTTTAGGGTTTTGGGTTTAGGGTTTTGGGTTTTGGGTTTAGGGTTTTCGGGTTTAGGGATGTTTAGAGTTTAGGTTAGGGTTTAGGGTTTAGGGTTTAGTGTTTAGGCTTTATGGTTTAGGGTTTAGGGTTTAGGGTTTAGTGTTTAGGCTTTATGGTTTAGGGTTTTTAGGGTTTAGGGCTTAAGGTTTATAATTTGAAGCACTTACCTATTTAGGAAGTATTGAATGATTTCAATAAAACTGATAATTGATATCGTTCAATGTATTTTTTTAAAAGTATAGGGTTGTAGTTTAGGGTTTAGGGTCCAGGGTTTAGGGTTTAGGGTTTAGGGTTTAGGTTTTAGTTTTAGGGTTCAAGTTTTAGTTTAGGGTTTAGGGTTGTAGAGTTATTTTATTCTTAGGCTTATTTTATTTTATTTTTGTTTAGCTTAAGTTATTATTTATTTTATTGTAGTTTATTTTTATTAGTTTATTTTATTTTATTTTTAGGTTTAAGTTTAGGTTTTAGTTCACATTTTTATTTTATTTTATTTTTTTTATTATATTTAGGTTTATGTTTTTTTATTTAATTTATTTTTAAGTTTTACTTAGTTTAGGTTTAAGTTTTTAGGTTTTTATGGTTTCAAGTTTAGGGTTTAGGGTTTTGAGTTAGGGTTTATTGTTTATGGTTTAGAGTATAGGAGTTTAGTGTTTAGGCTTTAGGCTTTAGGGTATTTAGGGTTTAGGGTTTAGTGTATAGGGTTTAGGGTTTAGGGTTAGCTTAGGGTTTAGAGTTTAGGGTTTTTTAGGGTTTAGGGTTTAGGGTTTAGAGTTTAGGGTTAAGGATTTTGGATTGTAGGTTAAGATTTTAGGGTTTAGGGTTAGTTTTAGGGTTTAGGGATTAGGGTTTAGCATTTAGGATTTAGGATTTTAGGTTTAGGGTTTAGGGTTTTGGGTTTATAATTTGAAGCACTTACCTATTTAGGAAGTATTGAATGATTTCAATATAATTGATAATTGATACCGTCCAATGTACTTTTTTTATGAATAGGGTTGTAGGTTTAGGGTTTAGCATTTAGGGTTTAGGGTTTAGCTTTTAGGTTTAGGGTTCAAGTTTTATTTAATGTTTAGGGTTTAAGTTTTTTAGGGTTTAGGGTTTAGGGTTGTAGGTTTAGTGTTGTAAGGTTAGGGTTAGTTTTAGGTTTAAGTTTTTATTTAGTTTTATTTAATTTTATTTTAGGTTTATTTTATTTTAATTTTATGTTTAGTTTTTATTTTATTTATGTTTTTTATTCTTAGGTTTATTTTATTTTTTTTAGTTTAGTTTAGGTTATTATTTATTTTATTTTTATCTATTTTTATTAGTTTAGTTTATTTTAGTTTTAGGTTTAGGTTTATGTTTTAGTTTACATTTTTATTTTATTTTATTTTATTTATTTTATTTAGGTTTAAGTTATTTTTTTAATTATATTTTTAGGTTTTACTTAATTTTGGTTTAAGATTTTAGGTTTTTAGGGTTTTTGAGTTTAGGGTTTAGGTTTTAAGGTTTAGGGTTTAAGGTTTTAGGGTTTGGGGCTTTAGGGTTTAGAGTTTCGAGTTAGGGTTTAGTGTTTAGTGTTTAGG
Organism: Cymbidium sinense; assembly: GCA_021442155.1. Classification (NCBI taxonomy): domain Eukaryota; kingdom Viridiplantae; phylum Streptophyta; class Magnoliopsida; order Asparagales; family Orchidaceae; genus Cymbidium; species Cymbidium sinense. Next base: position 18,614,836 of record CM038226.1, read on the forward strand.
CTTTAGGGATTAGGGTTTTAGGGTTTAGGGTTTAAAGTTTAGGGTTTAGGGTTTAGGGTTTTTTAGGCTTTAGGGTTTAGGGTTTAGGGTTTAGGGTTTAGGGTTTAAGGTTAGTTTTAGGGTTTAGGATTTAGGGTTTAGCATTTAGGATTTAGGGTTTAGGGTTTATAATTTCAAGCACTTACTTATTTAGGAAGTATTAAATGATTTCAATATAAGTGATAATTGTTATCGCCCAATGTACTTTTTTTAAGGTTTAGGGTTTAGGGTTTAAGGTTGTAGGTTTAGGGTTTAGCGTTTAGGGATTAGCGTTTAGGGTTTAGGTTTTAGGTTTAGGGTTCAGGTTTTAATTTAGGGTTTAGGCTTTAGGGTTGTATGTTTAGGGTTGTAGGTTTAGTGTTGTAAGTTTAGGGTTAATTTTATGTTTAGGTTTTTATTTCATTTTTATTTTATTTTATTTTAGGTTTATTTTATTTTTATTTTATGTTAAGTTTTAATTTATTTAGGTTTTTTATTCTTAGGTTTATTTTATTTTATTTAGTTTTATTTAGGTTATTATTTATTTTAGTTTATTTTATTTTATCAGATTATTTATTTTATTTTTAGGTTTAAGTTTAGGTTTTTGTTTACATTTTTATTTTATTTTTTATTTTATTTTATTTAGGTTAAGGTTTTCTTATTTATTTTATTTTCAATTTTACTTAGTTTAGGTGTAAGTTTTTAGGTTTTTAGGATTTAGGATTTAGGGTTTATGGTTTTAGGGTATAGGGTTTTAGTATTTAGGGTTTTGGGTTAGGGTTTTGGGTTTAAGGTTGAGGGTTTAGTGTTTAAGCTTTAGGATTTAGGGTTTTAGGGTTTAGGGCTTAGGGTTTGGGGTTTAGGGAGCACTTACCTATTTAGGAAGTATTTAATGATTTCAATATAATTGATAATTGATACCATCCAATGTATTTTTTTTTAAGTATAGGGTTGTAGGTTTAGGGTTCAGAGTTTAAGGTTTATGGTGGTTTAGGGTTTAGGGTTTAGGGTTTAGGGTTTAGGATTTAGGGTTTAAGGTTGTAGGTTTAGTGTTGTAAGTTTAGGGTTAGTTTTAAGTTTAGGTTTTATTTAGTTTTTTATTTTATTTTATTTTATTTTAGGTTTATTTTATTTTTATTTTACATTTAGTTTTTATTTTATTTAGGTATTTTTATTCTTAGGTTTATTTTATTTTTTTAGCTTAGTTTAGGTTATTATTTATTTTATTTTAATTTTATTTTATTAGTTTATTTTATTTTATTTTTTAGGTTTTGGTTTTGATTTTAGTTTACATTTTTATTTTATTTTTTATTTTATTTTACTTATGTTTAAGTTTTTTTATTTATGTTATTTTAGGTTTTACTTAGTTTAGGTGTAAGTTTTAGGTTTTAGGGTTTAAGCTTTAGGCTTTAGTGTTTAAGGTTTAGGGTTTTAGGGATTATGGTTTTAGTGTTTAGGGTTTAGGGTTAGGGTTTAGGGTTTAGGGTTTAGGGTTTAGGTTTAGTGTTTAGGCTTTAGGGTTTCTGGTTTTTAGGGTTTAGGGTTTAAGGTTTAAGTTTTTATATTTATTTAGATTTATTTTTTTATTTTTATTTAGTTTAGTTTATTTATTTTAGTTTTATTTATTTTAGTTTTTTTTAGGTGTAGGTTTACGTATATGTTTACTTTTATAGTTTAGTTTTATTTTTATTTTAATTTTTTGGTTTACGTTTAGGTTTTTATTTTACTTTTAGGTTTTGGTTTAGGTTTTTATTTTACTTTTTTAGGTTTATGTTTTAGGTTTTTATTTTAGGTTTATTTTTAGGTTTTATTTTTAGTTTAGGTTTATTTTTAGTCTAATTATATTATTTAGTTTAGGTTTAGGTTACTTTTATTTTATTTATTTTAGGTTTAGGTTTTTTTTTAATTTAGGGATTATGTTCTATTTTTTATTTTTTTTAGGTTTTATTTTTACATTTACTTTTTAGGTTTGGATTTTTATTTACTTTTATTTTATTTTATTTTAGATGTATTTTATTTTTATTTTACATTTTGTTTTTATTTTCCTTAGGTTTTCTATTTCTAGGTTTATTTTATTTTTTTAGTTTAGTTTAGTTTTTCTTTTTTATTTTATTTTTATTTTTAGGTTTAAGTTTAGGTTTAAGTTATAGTTTAGGGTTTAGTTTAGATTTTTATTTTATTTTATTTATTTTATTTTATTTATGTTTAGGTTTTATTATTTATTTTATTTTTAGGTTTTACTTAGTTTAGGTTTATGGTTTTAGGTTTTTAGGGTTTAGGATTTAGTGTGTAGGTTTTAAGGTTTAGTATTTAGAATTTAGGGTTTAGGGTTTAGGGTTGTAGATTTATGGTTTAGAGTTTAGGGTTTAGGGTGAGTTTTAGGGTTCAGTGTTTAGGGTTAGGGTTTAGTTTTAATTTTATTTTTTTTTTTAGGTTTCAATTTTTTATTTTTATTTTTAGGTGTAGGTTTAGGTTTTTATTTTATTTTTTTAGGTTTATATTTTAGGTTTTTATTTTAGGTTTATTTTTAGGTTTTATTTTTTAGTTTAAGTTTATTTTTAGTTTATTTTATTTTATTTAGTTTAGGGTTTAACATTTAGTGTTTAGGGTTTAGGGTTTAGCATTTTTGAGGTTTAGAGTTTGCTTAGGGTTTAGGGTTAGTTTTAGGGTTCAAGATTTAGGGTTTAGGGTTTAGGGTTTAGGATTTAGGATTTAGGTATAGTTTTTTTTTTTAATTCAGTAAATGGTAGGTTTAGTTTATTTAGTTTTTTTTATTTTAGTTTATTTTATTTTTTATTTTTATTAAATTTAGTTTATTTATTTTAGGTTTATTTATTTTAGTTTAGGTTTTTTGTTTTAGTTTATTTTTTAGGTTTAGGTTTAGGTTTATATTTATTTATTTAGTTCAGTTCTATTTTTATTTTAATTTTTAGGTTTAGGTTTTATTTTTTATTTTTAGGTATAGGTTTTATTTTTTTTTATTTTTAGGTTTAGGTTTAGGTTTTTATTTTACTTTTTTAAGTTTAGGTTTTAGGTTTTTATTTTAGGTTAATTTTAAGGTTTTATTTTTTAGTTTAGGTTTATTTTTATTTTAATTTATTTTATTTAATTTAGGGTTTAAGTTTAGTTTTTTTTAAGTTTAGGTTTAGGTTCTATTTTTTTAGCTTAGTTTATTTTAGTTTAGGTTTAGGTTTATCTTATTTTGCTTATTTTAGGTTTAGGTTTTTTTTAAAGTTTAGGGTTTAGGTTTTATTTTTTATTTATTTTTAGGTTTTATTTTTAGGATTATTTTTTAGCTCTAGGTTTTTATTTAGTTTTTATTTTATTTTATTTTAGGTTTATTTTCTTTATTTTACATTTAGTTTTTATTTTATTTATGTTTTTTATTTTTAGGTTTATTTTATTTTTAGTTTAGTTTAGGGTTTTATTTATTTTATTTTAGTTTAGTTTTTATTTTTTATTTTATTTTATTTTTAAGTTTTGATTTAGGTTTAGGTTTAGATTTAGGTTTTGGTTTTAGTTTAGGTTTGTATTTTATTTTATTTAGGCTTAGGTTTATTTATTTATTTTACTTTTTGGTTTTATTTAGTTTAGATTTAGGTTTTTAGATTCTTAGGATTTAGGGTACAGGGGATAGGGTTTAAGGTTTAGGGTTTGGGTTTTAGGGTTTAGGGTTGTAGGTTTTAGGGTTTAGTGTTTAGTGTTTAGGGTTTAGGGTTTAGGGTTTAGGGTTTTAGGGTTTAGGGTTTGGGGTTTGGGGTTGTAGGTTTTGGGTTTAGAGTTTAGGGTTTAGGGTTAGTTTTAGGGTTTAGGATTTAAAGTTAGGATTTTCTTTTTAAAATTAAGTAAACTCATAGGTTTAGGATTATTTAGTTTATTTTTTTATTTTGATTTAGGTTTATTTTTATTTCTATTTAGTTTAATTAGTTTATTTTAGGTTTATTTATTTTAGTTTATTTTCTCGATTTAGGTTTAGGTTTATGTTTATTTTTTAATTTAGTTTTAATTTTATTTTATTTTTAAGTTTTTTGTTTTATTTTTTATTTTTAAGATGAGGTTTAGGTTTTCATTTTATTATCTTAGGCTTAGGTTTTAGGTTTTTCTTTTAGGTTTATTTTTAGGTTCTATTTTTTAGTTTAGGTTTAGATTTATTTTTCCTTTATTTTATTTTATTTAGTTTAGTCTTAGGTTTTATTTATTTTAGTTTCATTTATTTTAGTTTAGGTTTAGGTTTATTTTATTTTTATTATAAGTTTATGTTTTTTTTAATTTAGAGGTTAATTTTTTTTTTTGTTTAGGGTTTAGGTTTTTTTTATTTATTTTAGGTTTAGGTTTTATTTAGTTTTAAATTTATTTTATTTTAGGTTTATTTTCTTTTATTTTTGGTTTAGTTTTTATTTTATTTAGGTTTTTAATTTTTTTAGTTTAGTTTAGTTTAGGTTTTTATTTATTTAATTTTAGTTTCTTTTTAGGTTTACGTTTAGGTTTATGTTTAGGTTTTATTATTTTATTTTATTTTTTATTTTTTTTATTTAGATTTTTTATTTATTTTATTTTTAAGTTTGTTTAATTTAGGTTTAGGTTTTTAGCTTTTTAGGGTTTAGGGTTTAAAGTTTAGATTTTGGGGTTTAGAGTTTAGGGTTTACGATTTTTTGTTTGTTTTAGGGTTTAGGGTTTAGGGTTTAGGTTTTACAGTTTAGGGTTTACGATTTAGGATTTTAGGATTTAGCGGTTAGGGTTTAGGGTTTATAGTTTAGAGTTTTTAGGGTTTAGGTTTAGGGTTTAAGGTTTAGGTTTTAGGTTTAGGGTTCAAGTTTTAGTTTAGGGTTTAGGGTTTTTAGTTTTATTTTTAAATAGAGAACAATTTCATATTTAACATTTCTTCTTTTGTTTATTTAGTTTATTTTTTACTTATTTTAGTTTATTTTATTTTTATTTTTATTTATGTTTATTTTTATTTTTTGTTTAGTTTAGTTATTTTAGGTTTATTTATTTTAGTTTAGGATTTTTATTTTAGTTTATATTTTAGGTTTAGGTCTTGGTTTAGGTTTATCTTTTAGTTGAGTTTTATTTTTATTTTAAATCTTAGCTTTAGGATTTATTTTTTTAATTTTAGGTTTAGGTTTAGGTTTTTATTTTATTTGTTTAGGTTTAGGTTTTAGGTTTTTATTTTAGGTTTATTTTAGGTTTTATTTTTTAGTTTAGGTTTAGGTTTATTTTTACTTTATTTAATTTTATTTAGTTTGGGTTTAGGTTTTGTTTCTTTGTGGTTTAGGTTTTATTTCTTTTAGTTTAGTTTATTTTAGTTTAGGTTTAGGTTTATTTTATTTTATTTATTTTAGTTCTAGTTTTTTTTTTAGTTTAGGGTTTAGGTTTTATTTTTTTTATTTATTTTTGGGTTTTATTTTTAGGGTTTAGGGTTTTTGGGTTTAGGATTTACAGTTAAGGGTTTATGGGATTTTTTTTAATTAAGTAAACTAGTAGGTTTAAGTTTATTTAGTTTATTTTTTATTTATTTTAGTTTATTTTATTTTTATTTTTATTTAACTTTATTTTTTATTTTTACTTAGTTTAATTTAGTTATTTTATGTTTATTTATTTTAGTTTAGGTTTTGAATTTAGTTTATTTTTTAGGTTTAGATTTATTTCTTAATTTAGTTCTATTTTTATTTTATTTTTTATATTTTTATGATTTAGAGTTTAAGTTTTAGGGTTTTATAGTTTAATTTAGTGTTTAGAGTTTAGGTTAGGGTTTAGGGTTTAGAGTTTAGTGTTTAGGGTTTTTGGTTTTGGGTTTTTAGTGTTTTGGGTTTAGGGTTTAGGGGTTAGGGTTTATAATTTGAAGCACTTACCTATTTAGGAAGTATTAAATGATTTCAATATAACTTATAATTGACATCGTCCAATGTATTTTTTTAAAGTATGGGGTTGTAGGTTTAGGGTTTAGGGTTTATGGTTTAGGTTTTAGGTTTAGGGTTTAGGTTTTAGTTTAGGGTTTACGGTTCAGGGTTTAGGGTTGTAGGGTTTAGGGTTATTTTATTCTTAGGTTTATTTTATTATTTTAGTTTAGTTTAAGTTATTTTTATTTTATTTTAATTTATTTTTATAATTTTATTTTATTTCATTTTTATTTTTAGGTTTAGGTTTTAGTTTACAATTTTATTTTATTTTAAGGTTTTATTTTATTTAGGTTTAGGCTTTTTTATTAATTTTATCTTTAGGTTTTACTTAGTTTTGGTTTAAGTTTTTAAGTTTTTAGGTTTCAAAGTTTAGGGTTTATGGTTTTAGGGTTTGGGGTCTAGGGTTTAGGGCTGTAGGTTTGGGGTTTAGAGTTTAGGGTTTAGGGTTAGTTTTATGGTATAGGGTTTAGGGTTAGGGTTTTTTTACTTATTTTTTATTTTTTTATATTTTTTTAAATTAAGTAAACTAGTAGGATTAGGTTTATTTAGTTTATTTTTTTATTATAGCTTTTTATTTTTTTATTTTGATTTAGTTTTATTTTTATTTTTATTATATTAGTTTATTTATTTTAAGTTTATTTATCTTAGTTTATGTTTTTTATTTTAGTTTATTTTTTATGTTTAGGTTTAGGTTTAAGTTTATTTTTTAGCTTAGTTTTAATTTTTATGTTATTTTTTACGTTTCAATTTTATTTTTTATTTTTAACTTTAGGTTTAGGTTTTTATTTTATTTTTTTTTAGGTTTAGGTTTTAGGTTTTTCTTTTAGGTTTACTTTTAAGTTTTATTTCTAGTTTAGGTTTAGGTTTATTTTTAGTTTATTTTATTTTATTTATTTTAGGTTTAGGTTTCGGTTTGGTTTATTTTACGTTTAGGTTTAGGTTTTATTTATTTTAGTTTAGGTTTAGGTTTATTTTTTTTTTAGGTTTAGGTTTTATTTTTTTATTTATTTTTAGGTTTATTATTTAGATTTAGGTTTTTATTTAGTTTTTATTTATTTTATGTTGACTTATTTTTATTTTAGGTTTATTTTTTATTTTATCTAGGTTTTTTATTTTTAGTTTAGTTTAGGTTCTTATTTATTTTATTTTAGTTTAGTTTTTATTTTTTATTTTATATTTTTATTAGGTTTAGGTTTAGGTTTTGGTTTAGGTTTTAGTTTATGCTTTTATTTTAATTTATTTTTTCATTTTATTTTGGTTTAGATTTTATTTATTTATTTTTTTAGGTTTTATTTAGTTTAGGCTTAGGTTTTTAGCTTTTTAAGATTTAGGGTTTAGGGTTTAGGGTTTAGGGTTTAGGGTTTACAGTTTAGGGTTTTTTTGGGTTTAGGTTTTAGGTTTTATGGTTTAGGATTTAGGGTTTATGGTTTTAGGGTTTATGGTTTAGGATTTAGGGTTTAAGGTTTAGGGTTTAGGATTTTTAGGGTTTATGGTCTAGGGTTTAGGTTTTTGGTTTAGGGTTGAGGTTTTAGTTTAGGATTTAGGTTCTTTGTTTTTTTTAATAGGGAACAAATTCAAATTCAACATTTCTTCTTTTGTGTATTTAGTTTATTTTTTTATTTATTTTGGTTTATTTTATTATTTTATTTTTATTTATGTTTATTTTTTATTTTTATTTAGTTTAGTTTATTTATATAAGGTTTATGTATTTTAGTTTAGGTTTTATTATTTTAGTTTATATTTTAAGTTCAAGTTTAAGTCTAAATTTATTTTTTAGTTGAGTTTTATTTTCATTTTATTATTTAGGTTTAGCATTTATTTTTTATTTTTAGGTTTAGGCTTAGGTTTTTATTTTATTTTTTTAGGTTTAGGTTATAGGTTTTTATTTTAGGTTTATTTTTAGGTTTTATTTTTTAGTTTAGGTTTAGGTTTATTTTTAGTTTATTTTATTTAATTTAGTTTAGGTTTTAGGTTTAATTTTTTTAGTTTTAGGTTAATAATTTATTTATTTTAGTTTAGTTTATTTTAGTTTAGGTTTAGGATTATTTTATATTATTTATTTTAAGTTTAAGTTTTTTTTAGTTTAGGGGTTAGGCATTATTTTTATTTATTTTTATGTTTTTTTAGATTCATTATTTAGGTTTAAGTTTTTATTTTGTTTTTATTTTATTTTGTTTTAGGTCCATTTTATTTTTATTTTAGGCTTAGTTTTTTTCATTTAGGTTTTTTATTTTTTTAATTTAGTTTAGGTTTTTATTTATTTTATTTTATTTTAATTTTTATTTTTTATTTTATTTTATTTCTATGTTTAGGTTTAAGTGCTAATTTATGTTTTTATTTTATTTTATTTTCTTATTTTATTTTGGTTTAAATTTTTCTTTATTTAATTTATTTTCAGGTTTTATTTAGTTTAGGTTTATGTTTTCAGCTTTTTAAGGTTTAGGGTTAGTTTAGGGTTTAGAGTTTAGGGTTATTTTTGGGGGGTTTAGGGTTTAGGATTTATGGTTTAGGGTTTAGGGTTTAGGGCTTAGGGTTTTTAGGATTTATCATTTAGGGCTTAGGGTTTAGGCTTTAAGTTTAGGGTTTAGGTTTTAGTTTAGGGTTTGGGGTTTTGGAATTTTTTTTATTTTGTTTATTTTTTATAATAGAGAACAAATTCAGATTCAACATTTCTTCTTTTATTTATTTAGTTTATTTAGTTTACTTTTTATTTATCTAAATTCATCCTTCGAAACCATATCACATATGGTTTTAGGGTAACCTTTTCTCCAAATGTTTAGGGTAACTTCTCCTTTAGAACCACCCTAAAATTAAAACCCAAACTCTAAACTTAAACCCTAAACCCAAAACCTAAAACCTAAAACCTAAACCTTTATCTTATTACTTGTATTTTGAAATAAATAATGTCGCTTTAACCTCGTTTAGGAAAGTTATCTTTTCTCGTCATTTCTTTGGACATTTGCATTTCTTTATTTAGCGTGAGTGATTTGTTGATAGTTTATTTAGGGCTTGAGGGATGTTTCATTAGCTCCAAGGATGGTGTGTGCAAAGTTAATTTCACTTTGGTTTGAGCCTTGAGCAAATGGGAATGAATGGGATATTTATTTAGGTTTAGAAATCCAAGAATGGGGAACTTAACTCAGGAAGCTCTTAGCTCATCAGGGTCTTCTAGGGAATTATGTGATTGAGTGGAAATGAAGTGGTGTGTGAATTTTGTTCAAATGGTTCCTTGTTTGACTTTTGTGGATGCTTTATGGTGGCTAGAAATGGTAGAGAATCTCCTTTGGCTCGGTTTGAGTGGCCATGGCATAGGTTTAGGATTAGTGGGTGTCCTTGGTTTAGTGCACCAATGGAGGAGGTGAGGTGATTTACCTTTTGGTCATTATTTTATTTTATGAGTTTAGGTGGACCAATAGGAGAGTGTCAGTGGTTAGGAAATGATCACTTACATGGATGATTTATCTCATGTGACACCTTTTAGAAATCTTGGTTATTTTGCATTATTTGATTTGGATAGATTTAAAATGATTTAAAATGAGTTTTAAATTTCATATCATTTGGAGTTCATTTGGTTTGACTTGGCTCAATTCAAATAGGATTAGGTTGACTAATTGGTCAAATTGGATCAAACTAAAGGTTGGTTCAAGTTCATATGATCAATTGGAGTGTATTGGTATCATTGGTTTGGTTCAATTTGGTTTAGTTTTGGTTTTGGTTCATTTGAGTTCATTTGGGTCAAATGGGTCAAGTTGACCAATTTGGCCTAATTGGCCAAATTAGCTTGGGTCATGGCTTGGTTTGGTTTGGTTGATCATTTGGGATATGTTGTGGGCTTTGGTTAAGTTTTATTTAGATTTGACTGGGTTTTAAGTTGGTTTGACCCCTTAGGTCAAGTTGGGTCTAGTGGGTCAATTGGGCTCAATTGAGGCTTTGGTCAAGTTCAACAATCAATTTGGAATGAACTTGAGCCATTTGTTGCAATCAATTTGTTTAGATTTTGATTTGACTCATTTTGGCCATTTAGGTAAATTTATCACCACAAGGGCTCTAGATTTATTTTTATTTTTATTTATTTTAGTTTATTTATTATAAGTTGATTTATTTTAGTTTAGGTTTTTTTATTTTAGTTTATTTTTTAGGTTTAGGTTTAGGTTTAGGTTTTTTTTTAGTTTTATTTTCATTTCATTTCATTTTTTGGTTTAAGTTTTATTTTTCATTTTTAGGTTTAAGTTTAGTTTTTGTTTTATATTTTCAGGTTTAGGTTTTATGTGTTTATTTTAAGTTTATTTTTTGGATTTATTTTTTAGTTTAGCTTTAGCTTTATTTTTAGTTTATTTTATTTTATTTAGTTTAGGTTTAGGCTTAGGTTTAGTTTATTTCAGGATTACGTTTATGTTTTATTTATTTTAGTTTAGTTTATTGTAATGTAGGCTTAGGTTTCATTTACTTTGTTTATTTTTATTATTTTATGTTTAGGTTTTTTTTAGTTTAGGGTTAAGTTTTATTTTTTATTTATTTTTAGGTTTTATTCTAAGGTTTATGTTTTAGATTTGGGTTTTTATTTGATTTTATTTTAGGTTTATTTTATTTTTATTTTACTTTTATTTTATATTTTTTTTACATTTTTTATTCTTAGGTTTATTTTATTTTTAATTTAGCTTAAGTTTTTATTTATTTTATTTTAGTTTATTTTTATTATATTATTTTATTTTATATTCAAGTTTAGGTTTTAGTTTAGGTTTTTATTTTATTTTATTATTTCATTTTATTTAAGTTTAGGTTTTCTTTATTTATTTTATATTTTGGTTTTATTTAGTTTAGGTTTAGGTTTTCAAGTTTATAGGATTTATGGTTTACAGTTTAGGATTTAGGGTTTAGGGTTTAGAGTTTTAGGGTTTATGGTTTTAGGTTTTAGGGTGTAGGCTTAGGGTTTAGGGTTTAGAGTTTAAGGTTTAGTGTTTTTAGGGTTTAGGGTTTAGGGTTTAGGGTTTAGGGTTTAGGGATAGTTTATAGTTTAGGGTTTAGGGTTTAGGGTTTAGGGTTAGGGATTAGGATTTTAGATTTATGGTTTAGGGTTTAGGGTTTATGGTTTACAGTTGTTTATTTAGGATTGTAGGTTTAGAGTTAGTTTTATGGTTTAGGGTTTAAGGTTTAGGTTTTAGCATATAGGGTATAGGTTTTAGGGTTTTTTTAAAGTCAAGTAAACCGATAGGTTTAGGCTTATTTAGTTTATTTTATTTTTTATTTTTATTTAGGTTAATTTTTTTTATTTTTATTTAGTTTAGTTTATTTATTTTACTTTAGGTTTTTTATTTTAGTGTTTTTTGTTAGATTTAGGTTTAGGTTTATGTTTTTTTTTTTTAGGTTTAGGATTTATTATTTAGTTTTAAGTTTATGTTTAGGTTTTAATTTTATTTTTTTAGGTTTTATTTTATGTTTATTTTTAGGTTTTGTTTTTTAGTTTAACTTTAGCTTTATTTTTTAGTTTATTTTATTTTATTTAGTTTAGGTTTAAGTTTAAGTTTAGTTTATTTTAGGATTATATTTAGGTTTTATTTATTTTATTTTACTTTATTATAATTTAGGTTCATTTTTTTTATTTTGTTTATTTTTTATTTTATGTTTATTTTTTTTTAGTTTAGGATTTAGGATTTATTTTTTATTTATTTTTAGAATTTATTTTAAGTTTATTTTTTCAATTTACATTTTTATTTAGTTTTTATTTTATTTTATTTTAGGTTTATTTTATTTTTATTTTATGTTTAGTTTTTATTTTATTTAGGGTTTAGTGTTTAGGCTTTAGGCTTTAGGATTTTTAGGGTTTAGGGTTTTTAGGGTTTAGGGTTTATTTATGGTTTAGGGTTTTAGGTTTAGTGTTTAGGGTTTAGGGTTTAGGCTTGTTGGTTTAGGGTTGTAGGTTTAGGGTTAGTTTTATCATTTTGGGTTTAAGGTTTAGATTTTAGGATTTAGGCTTTTTTTTTTAAATTTAGTAAACCGGTAGGTTTAGGTTTATTTAGTTTATTTTAATTTTTATTTTTATTTGGGTTAATTTTTTATTTTTATTTAGTTTAGTTTATTTATTTTTATTTAGGTTTTTTATTTTAGTAATTTTTAGGTTTAGTTTTAGGTTTAAGTTTATTTTTTTGTTTTGTTTTATTTTTATTTTATTTTTTAGTTTTAGGTTTTTTTTAACGTTTATGTTTAAGTTTTTATTTTTTATTTTTAAGGTTTAGGTTTTAGGTTTTTATTTTAGGTTTATTTTTAGCTTTTATTTTTTAGTTTAGCTTTAGAATTATTTTTATTTTATTTTATTTTATTTAGTTTAGGTTTAGTTTATTTAAGGATTAGGTTTAAGTTTTATTTGTTTTAGTTTAGTTTATGGTAATTTAAGTTTAGGTTTATTTTATTTTGTTTATTTTTTTAGTTTATGTTTAGTTTTTTTTTAGTTTAGGGTATAAGTTTTATTTTTTTATTTATTTTTAGATTTTTATTTTAAGTTTGTTTTTTTTGGTTTAGGTTTTTATTTAGTTTTTATTTTATTTTATTTTAGGTTTATTTTAGTTTTATTTTACATTTAGTTTTTATTTTATTTAGGTTTTTTATTCTTATGTTTATTTTTTTTAATTTAATTTAAGTTTTTATTTATTTTATTTTATTTTATTTTTCTTAGTTTATTTTATTTTATTTTTAAGATTAGGCTAAGGTTTTTATTTTATTTTATTATTTTATTTTATTTAGGTTTAGGGTTTTTTATTTATTTTATTTTTTAGGTTTGTTTAGTTTAGGTTTAGGTTTATGTTTTAGGGTTTAGGTTTGTTTTAGTTTAGGGTTTAGTGTTTAGGGTTTATGGTTTTAGGGTTTAGGGTTTAAGGTTAGGGTTTAGGGTTTAGGATTAAAGGTTTATTGTTTAGGCTTTAAGTTTAGGGATTTCAGGGTTTAGGGTTGCTTAGGGTTTAGGTTTATTTTAAGGTTTGGGGTTTAAGGTTTATGATTTAGGGTTTATGGTTTTTAAAGTTTAGGGTTTAGGGTTTAATGTTAGTTTAAGGTTTAGGGTTTTTGGTTAGGATTTAGAGTTTAAGATTTATGGTTTAGGATTTGGGGTTTAGGGTTTAGGGTTAGTTTAGGGTTTAGAGTTTAGGGTTGTAGATATAGGATTGCAGGTTTGGGGTTAGTTTTATGATTTAGCATTTAGGGTTTAGTTTTTAGTATTTAGGGTTTAGGGTTTAGTTTTTTTTTTTTAATTAAGTAAACCAATAGGTTTAGATTTATTTAGTTTATATTTTATATATTTTAGTTTATTTTATTTTATTTTTTTTATTTATGTTAATTTTTATTTTTATTTAGTTTAGTTTATTTATTTTAGGTTTATTTGTTTTTATTTAATTTTTTTATTTTAGTTTATTTTTTAGGTTTAGGTTTTATTTTTTAGTTTTAGGTTTATGTTTAGATTTTAATTTTATTTTTTTAGGTTTCTATTTTAGGTTTAATTTTAGGTTTTATTTTTTAGTTTAGCTTTAGCTTTATTTTTAGTTTATTTTATTTTATTTAGTTTAGGTTTAGGTTTAGGTTTAGTTTATTTTAGGATTATATTTAGGTTTTATTTATTTTAGTTTACTTTATTATAATTTAGGTTTAAGTTTATTTTATTTTGTTTATTTTTTTATTTTATGTTTAGTTTTTTTTAGTTTAGGGTTCAGGTTTTATTTTTTATTTATTTTTAGAATTTATTTTATGTTTATTTTTTTTTAAGTTTTATTTAGTTTTATTTTATTTTATTTTAGGTTTATCTTATTTTATTTTAGTTTAATTTTTTTTATTTTATTTGGGTTTTATAGGTTTTTTTTTAGTTTAGTTTAGGTATTTATTTATTTTATTTTAGTTTATTTTATTAGTTCATTTTATTTTATATTTAGGTTTAGGTTTAGGTTTTAGTTTAGGTTTTATTTTATTTTATTATTTTATTTTATTTATGGGTTTATTTATTTATTTTATATTTTAGTTTATATAATTTTGATTTAGGTTTTTTGGTTTATAGGGTTTAGGATTTAGAGCTTAGGGTTTAGGGTTAGGGTTTAGTGTTTTAGGGTTTATGGTTTTAGGGTTTAAGGTTTAGGGTTAGGGTTTAGGGTTTAGGGTTTAGGGCTTAGTGTTTAGGTTTTAGGCTTTAGGGTTTTTAGGGTTTTGGGTTTAAGATTTTTAGGGTTTAGGGTTTAGGGTTTAAGGTTTTAGGTATAGGGTTTAGGGTTTAGGGTTTAGGTTTGTTGGTTTAGGGTTGTAAGTTTAGGGTTAGTTTTATCATTTTGGGTTTAAGGTTTAGGTTTTAGGGTATAGGGTTTAGGGTTTAGGGTTTTTTTTTTCTAAATTAAGTAACCCAGTAGGTTTAGTTTATTTAGTTTATTTTATTTTTATTTAGTTTAGTTTATTTATTTTTGTTTAAGTTTTTTATTTTAGTTTTTTTTAGGTTTAGGTTTAGGTTTATGTTTATTTTTTTTTGTTTTATTTTATTTTATTTTTTGGGTTTAGGTTTTTTTTTAGGTTTATGTTTAGGTTTTTATTTTATTTTTTAGGTTTAGGTTTTAGGTTATTATTTTAAGTTTATTTTAGGTTTTATTTTTTAGAGAGCTTTATTTTAGTTTATTTTATTTTATTTAGTTTAGGTTTAGTTTATTTTAGGATTAGGTTTAAGTTTTAGTTGTTTTAGTTTAGTTTATAGTAATTTAGGTTTAGGTTTATTTTATTTTGTTTATTTTTTTTATTTTATGTTTAGGGTTTCTTTTAGTTTATGGTTTTAAGTTTTATTTTTTATTTATTTTTAAATTTTATTTTAAGTTTGTTTTTTTTTAGGTTTTATTTAGTTTTATTTTATTTTATTTTAGATTTATTTTATTTTGATTTTTTAGTTTAGTTTTATTTTATTTTAGGTTTTATTCTTTGGTTTATTTTTTAGATTAGTTTAGGTTTTGATTTTATTTTATTTTATTTTATTTTATTTTATTTTATTTTTATTAGTTTATTTTAATTTTTTTAGGTTTAGGCATAGGTTTTTATTTTATTTTATTTAGGTTTAGGTTTTTTTATTTATTTAATTTTTAGGATTTGTTTAGTTTAGGTTTAGGTTTTAGTGTTTAGAGTTTAGGGTTTAGGGCTTAGGGTTTTAGGGTTTATGGTTTTAGGGTTTAGGGTTTAGAGTTAGGGTTTAAGGTTTAGGGTTTTAGGGTTTGTGGTTTTAGGGTTTAGGGTTTAGGGTTAGGGTTTAGGGTTTAGGGCTTAAGGTTTATTATTTAGGCATTATGGTTTAGGGTTTTGGGTTAGGATTTAGGGTTTAAGGTTTATGGTTTAGGGTTTAGGGTTAGTTTAGGGTTTAAGGTTTAAAGTTTAAGGTTTATGGTTGTAGGTATAGGATTGTAGGTTTAGGGTTAGTTTTATGGTTTAGGGTTTAGTATTTAGGGTTTAGGGTTTAATTTTTTTTTTAAATAAAGTAAATCCATAAGTTTATGTTTATTTAGTTTATATTTTATATATTTTAGTTTATTTTATTTTTTTATTATCATTTAGGTTAATTTTTTATTTTTATTTATTTTAGGTTTATTTATTTTAGGTTTATTTATTTTAGTTTAAGTTTTTTATTTTAGTTTATTTTTTAGTTTTAGGTTTTAGTTTATGTTTATTTTTTGTTTACTTTTTTTTTTTTTTAGGTTTTGGTTTTATTTTTTTAGTTTTAGGTTTATGTTTAGGTTTTTATTTTAGTTTTTTAGGTTTTTATTTTAGGTTTATTTTTAGGTTTTGTTTTTTAGTTTAGCTTTAGCTTTATTTTTAGTTTATTTTATTTTATTTAGTTTAGGTTTAGGTTTAGGTTTATTTTATTCTAGGATTAGATTTAGGTTTTATTTATTTTAGTTTAATTTATTGTAATTTAGGTTCAGGTTTATTTTATTTTGTTTATTTTTTTATTTTATGTTTAGTTTTTTTTAGTTTAGGGTTTAGGTTTTATTTTTTATTTATTTTTTAGAATTTATTTTAAGTTTATTTAGTTTTTATTTTATTTTATTTTAGGTTTATTTTATTTTTATTTTACATTTAGTTTTTATTTTATTTAGGTTTTTTATCTAGATTTATTTTTTTTAATTTAGTTTAGGTTTTTTATTTATTTTATTTTAGTTTATTTTTATTAGTTCATTTTATTTTATATTTAGGTTTATGTTTAGGTTTTAGTTTAAATTTTTATTTTATTTTATTATTTTATTTTATTTAAGTTTAGGTTTTATTTAATTATTTTATATTTTGGTTCTACCTAATTTAGGTTTAGGTTTTTTGGTTTATAGGGTTTAGGGTTTAGAGTTTTGGGTTTAGGGTTTTAGGGTTTATGGTTTTAGGGTTTAGGGTTTAAGGTTAGGTTTAGGGTTTAGATTTAGTGTTTAGGCTTTAGGTTTTAGGGTTTTTAGGGTTTAGGGTTTAGGGTTTATTTATGGTTTAGGGTTTAGGGTTTAGGATTTTAGGTTTAGGGTTTAGGGTTGTAGGTTTAGGGATAGTTTTGTCATTATGGGTTTAAGGTTTAGGTTTTAGGTTATAGGGTTTAGGGTTTAGGATTTTTTTTAAATTATGTAAACCGGTAGTTTTAGGTTTATTTAGTTTATTTTGTTTTTATTTAGTTTAGTTTATTTATTTTCGTTTAGGTTTTTTATTTTAGTATTTTTTAGGTTTAGGTTTAGGTTTATGTTTATTTTTTTAATTTCTTTTTATTTTTATTTTATTTTTTAGGTTTAGGTTATATTTTTTTAAGGTTTATGTTTAGGTTTTTTTTTTAGGTTTAAGTTTTAGGTTTTTATTTTAGGTTTATTTTTAGGTTTTATTTTTTAATTTTTCTTTAGCTTATTTTTAGTTTATTTTATTTTATTTAGTTTAAGTTTAGTTTATTTTAGGATTAGGTTTAAGTTTTACTTGTTTTAGTTTAGTTTATAGTAATTTAGGTTTAGGTTTATTTTAGTTTATTTTTTATTTTATGTTTAGGTTTTTTTTTTTAGTTTAGGTGTAGTTTATTTTTTATTTATTTTTTTACATTTATTTTAAGTTTATTTTTTAGGTTAGGTTTTTTTTTGTTTAGTTTTTTATTTATTTTATTTTAGGTTTATTTTATTTTATTTTATGTTTAGTTTTATTTTATTTAGGTTTATTTAGAATTTTTTTTACTTTAGTTTAGTTTAAGTTTTATGTATTTTATTTTATTTATTATTTTATTTTATTTTTTGGTTTAGGCTTAGGTTTTTATTTTATTTTATTATTATTATTATTAAGGTTTAGGTTTTTTTATTTTTTATTTTTTTGAAGTTTTGTTTAGTTTAATTTTAGGTTTTTAGGTTTTTAGGGTTTAGGGTTTAGAGTTTAGGGTTTAGGGTTTAGGGTTTTAGGGTTTATTGTTTTAGGGTTTAGTGTTTAGGGTTAGGGTTTAGGGTTTAGGGTTTAAGGTTTATTGTTTAGGCTTTACAGTTTTAGGTTTTTAGGGTTTAGGGTTGCTTAGGGTTTACATTTTGTTTAGGGTTTAGGGTTTATGGTTTAGGGTTTAGAGTTTAGGGTTAGTTTAGTGTTTAGGGTTTGTGGTTTTGGGTTGAGATTTAGGTTTAAGGTTTATGGTTTAGGGTTTAGGATTGTAGGTATAGGATTGTAGGTTTAGGGTTAGTCTTATGGTTTAGGGTTTAGGGTTTAGTGTTTAGTTTTTATTTTATTTTATTTTATTTTTTTATTTAGATTAATTTTTTATTTTTATTTAGTTTAGTTTATTTATTTAAGTTTAAGTTTTATTTAGTTTATTTTTAGGTTTAGGTTTAGTTTATGTTTATTTTTGTTTATTTTTATTTTATTTTATTTTATTTTTTTAGGTTTAGGTTCTATTTTTATTTTAGGTTTATGTTCATATTTATTTTATCTTTATGTTTAGGTTTAGGTTTTATTTTATGTTTATTTTTAGGATTTCTTGTTAGTTTAGGTTTAGGTTTATTTTTAGTTTATTTAGGTTTAGTTTTTTTTAGTTTAGGGTTTAGGTTTTATTTTTTTATTTATTTTTAGTTTATTTTTTAGGTTTAGGTTTTTATTTAGTTTTTAGTTTATTTAAGATTTTGTGCCACCATCCTTCAAGATCTTTGATGGCGTTAAACGATAACACATTACACACTTTAGAGCGGTTGTTGCAACACCAAGGAAGGTTGCTAGTTTTGACAACTTCGGTGGTGAGATGCAAGTGTTATACTTTGGATAGTCCATTATACGTACCATCAAGTCCATAACTCCCTCCTTGTTTACCATCTCTTCTACAGCTCACCCATAGGAGCATTGTATCTTAAGGCACTAAATGCCTTACGCACTTTACTTGATTTTATGTACCTCCAGAAATGAAATGAATGAAGGATTCTACATTTATATTATCTACTTTTGATGCTTTTGATTTTATTCTTATGAAAGCTGAGTCTAAATAAAATAATAGCTCACAAGTTACGATCCTTTCCTTTCTCATTTAGAGTCGAACTATCGTTCTTTGAATCAATCGGGTTCACCTCTTGAGATTGACTTGGAGTTAACTGACTCTGAGGATCCCATAAGAGAATATAAAGAAGGTAGAACTTTCCTCAAGCTCTTCATTCCAAGATGTCACAAGTCAACTCGTGGTAAAGCTCTACCTAGGTAGCACCTCGGGATAAGGGTAAGCAAGTCATTGGTTCTAGTGAGTAGATAGCACCTCCATAGGATTCTCCACCCATGGATATGCTTGTGGAGGACCAAGACATAGTTGATTACAATGTCTAACACTTTAGAAAGTATCCATAAGTTAAAGCACGACTCCCTTGTCTTATCCAAAGAGATGAGGGAATCTCTAATCAAGGCCTTACTTGATCTAGAGATATAGCTTTACCACTAAAGAGGAGGCATGCCACTCGAAGGACATCTTAGGAGTTACATTCAGCAATGAAGACTTACTCCTAAAGATGATCGAGCATAATCTCCTCTTTACATTGCAGTGAATGTTGGCAGATACAGGCTATCTAGAGTTTTGGTTGACCCTAGGACAAAGCCATTTGCTCATCCTAATCCCCATAGCACTAATCCTATTTCCTATTCAAAATTACATTTATGTGGGAAAAGTCTACACACAAAATAGAGGTTAGCTAAATATACATATAATCCCAAGCGGTTGTATTTATAATTTAGACTTACACGTTTAGGTAACTAAGCCACCTATCTAACTTGGATTATGCATAAGGATATAAGCAACCTGCAAAAAGAGCATTCACATTTATTTTTAAGCCTCCCTTAAGCATAATCCCCTGCTTAAAATATGATTAAGCTAATATTGGTCTATCATCCGGTCTATGAAGCATACACCATAACATCTAATCCAAAATAATAAATCATAAAACAAAACATACATCACATCATACATCGTCCTAACTTAGA
This sequence comes from Cymbidium sinense, assembly GCA_021442155.1. NCBI lineage: Eukaryota > Viridiplantae > Streptophyta > Magnoliopsida > Asparagales > Orchidaceae > Cymbidium > Cymbidium sinense. The sequence continues at coordinate 18,634,197 of CM038226.1, forward strand.
GCTAGAAGTTGTGACTTAATTCTAATGTGTGTATTAAGGCTTATGTGGTAAGTCTTGTTTGGCATTAGTGTTGTATTTTCTAAGTGTAGAAGGATTCAATTTAACATGAAAGGTTGATTTCACTTGAAGTAGTTTAATTGATTTGAGAAATTTAATTTGTGTTTTCTTTTGTTTCAATTTGATTACACTTAGCAACTAAGTGTTATAAAAGAGGAAAGAGGCCCTCTTTCATCCCTACCTTTACTCACTTTCTAAAGTATATTAATTTGATTTAATTCTCTTTAGTGAATGGGTTATTAAATGATTTAATTAATCCTAAGTTTTGGTTCACTTTAAATAATCCTATTCAAATTGAAAGGCATCTTAAGATTAATTTAATTCAATTACTACCAAATGTCATATATTAAATCACTCATTTCCATCACATGTAACATGCATATGATTTAATCTTATGTGTATCTATACATGCAACATATGTTATCACACTTAAATGATGAATGTATGTGTATGTTTAGAATTTATATTTTATTTGATTAAATTATTTAAACATATTAATTTAAAACTTTATCCAGATTCTTAAACAAAAAGGACATAAGAATGAAATTAAATAGGCAGGTGCCATTGTTAAACTAGGAAAGTGAGGTAATCAAATGACCTCTTTAGAGCTAGCTAAAGCCTCGTATTCTCAGGATGTCTAAACTATATACCCATTTGCATTCAATCAAATGAAAACTCATATACATGAACATAGGAAGTAAGCTCCAAATCATATGGCTAATTAATTCAACCACTTAGTTAATTATGAATGCATGCAATTTTAATTTAAAATGAGATTTTCATTAACTAATCAAATATACATATACATGTTCGATGATATAGGCAAGTACGTGTCATTGTTAAACTAGGAATGTGAGGTAATCAAATGAACTCCTTGGGGCTAACTAAAGCCTCGTATTCCTGGGATGTTCAGACTATATACTTTCTTTTTTTGGACACTCATTTATGTATACATAAATGAGGGAAAGAAAACCATGCAAAGATTATATATTTTTTTTGATTGAATCATTTATATATATGAATTAAAGCTCTATCCAAATTCTAATTTTGAAATACATAAGAATAAAATCAAATGGGTACGTGCCATTGTTAAACCAAGGAAGTGAGGTAATCAAATGGCCTCATTAGGGCAAGCTAAAGCCTCGTGTTCCTGAGATGTCCAAACTATATACCCATTACCATTCAATCTTATATAAATCAACACTTGAATAGAGGAAAGAGAACTCAACATTCATACACTTAAGCTATAAGCACATGAGTCTCTTATGTATTTACAACTAGCAACATAACACATATTATTATTCATTTATATGCTTTTGAAAAATACATTTGGATTTAATTGTTATAATAGCCACACATATATTAAATTAATTCAACACATGCAAGCTTACATAAAGGAAATTCATTTTATTATACTTAGTTTTGAAAATATGGATGCATGAATTCAAATGACATACCAAATTTAACATGATTGGAAAGAGGACAATCAAATATAAGCATGTGGTTCATTGAACCAAACTAGTTCTTAAGGACAATAAAATCAAATAAGATTATATAAAGCATTAAGTTTTAGATTTGATTTGATTTAAAGAAGAAAAGAGAAATCATCACTTGATGTTTGAAACCCATTCCCACATTAGTGATTTGATTTAATTTAAAAAAATGTAATTAAGTTTATTTTATGGGTTAATTAAGTTGAACCCTTAATTAGATGAATTAAATACCCTTACCCATGTCACCTTAAAGTAATTAACTAAATAATTATGAGCAAACATGATATGCATGGAAAATAAACTTGCAATGATCCTAGGAAATAAAAGGGGCTAATGCAATTGGATCATGATTAATAGTTATTTAGATTAAAGGAATTAATTAATTACTCTTATGGTTTTCCCACACATGTGGACAAACAATAATTTCATTAAACTCCTTTAGGTTATTAAACACTTAAAGATCTACCCCATGATTTAATTAATTAAGGTCTGATGTGATTATGATTTCAATTTGATTAAGTGATTTAATTAATTAGTTAAATCTTAATTAATTTCAATTTAAAAGGGTGAATGAACTTAGGAAAGGGGTCCCAACCTCATTCCTTAGTTCATACTGAACAATGATTAATAAAACTTAATCCAATTTGTTACTATTCATGGGATTAGTTAATCATTAATTAACTTAAAATAGTAGTTAAAGTTTAATTAGTCAATTTTCATAATTAAGTGAGCAATAAATCCTAAGAAAATCATGGTAGGCAGAGGTCATCCCATTAAATTAACCTACAAAATTTGGGATTAATTGATGACATTAAGGAGTAAATAAGCTAATTAATTAAATTAAACTTACTTCAAAATTAAGATCATTTTAATTAATCTCTCAAAAAATAAAATTATGAGTATTTATTTGCATTTTTTTTATTTCTCTATGATTTTTGTTATGATTTTTAGAAGTTTGAGCCATTAAAAATGATTAATTAAGCTTAATTAAAGCCTAATCCTAGTGGCGCCACATGGCACACTTTCCATGTGGTGTTGCCGGATTGGCTACTTAAAACTTATCTGACTCAATGCCGACATGGCGGCAGCGTACGTGCTTTCTCATCTGCCATCCGATCTAAGATCAAACGGCTACGATTAATCCCACAGCTTAATAGGATTAAATCAGATCGATCTAGCAGATCTAATCACGACTATCTGTTCTAATCATGTGGAACGGATGGTGCATGATCTAACATCATTCGAGTGAGGGAGAATGGATTTTGTCCACCATTGCTCTCACTTATACTCGAAGCATTGAACCCACATCTTCATGACATCGATGAGGGATCCAATCAAGATCACATGAGATGCAAGTTTTCTTCAAAAAGCTCCAACCCATTTTTTCCTAAGGATCGATTTTGGATGCATACCTCATTAGAGCTCAAGACAACAGGCTTAAAAGATTGAGGAAGCTTCATCTAGTGGAGATGAAGCCCTGTTGAGTAGAAATTGGATCAATTCCTTGATGTTTGCTCAGAAGGCCACAAACTGATGATTTGGAGCTCAGATTTGATCAAAGCCCCACCTCTAGTTCTTGGGAAGCTTCGAAGATATTTTAATCTTGCATGATGAGGCCTAGGGAAGGTGTGTACAAAGTAAATTTGAGTTTGATGGAGAAATGGGGAAGTTAGGATGAAAATGGGAGTGTCATATTTCAAAATGTATGAGAATGGAATTTTTTGTTTGAGGAACGAGCTTGGGAGCTTAGGGAATGGCTCTAGGCTCGTCTTGGGTATGGCTCTGAGGAATGATTTTGTGTGTTTGAGTAGGAAATGGGGGGTTTCCCCTTCATCTTGATTGGATGGTGGGATGTTTTGCTTCTAGTGGCCATCCAAGCATCTCGAGGAGTCGTGGGTGATGGGAGGAGGTGAGTTGGCTCGACTTGGTTGGTTGAAGGTGTGGAGGTGGCGGCTAAGGAGGAATCATGGGTATCCTATGGGTTTCAAATGCTTAAATGGTGTGGGTGAGGTGATTACAACTCCCATGGGTCATGGCCGACCCAACCACCCCTTGGGTCAGGTTGGGCAGTGTCCTAGGTTCCTAGGTGGACCATTGGGAGAGGACCAAGTAGACAAGGAATGAAAATGACCACTTACATGGGTGATTTGTCTCATGTGATACCCTCGACCCAAGGGTAGAATGATCATTTGGCATTGGAAATTATTTGGGCAGATTTTAAATGAGCCAAAAGTTGGTTAGCATAAATTTCAAGTCAACTAGAGTTAATTTGGTTAGGTTTGGCTCAATTTGACTCATTTAGGTCAAATTGACAATTGGTCAGGTCAAGTTCATATGATCATTTGGGATGTTTTGATTGAATTAGTTTGGTTTAGTTTGGCATAGATTTGATTTTGGCTCATTTAAATTCATTTGGGTTAAATGGGTTAAGTTGACCAATTTGACCAAATTGGCTTGGGTTTGATGTTGGTTTAGGTTTATTTGACTAATTGAAGATGATTGTACCTTTTAAATTAATTTGGATTTGGTTTTATTTAGGTCAACTTGAACCTTTAAAATTTGGGCTAAGTAGGTCAATTGGGTTCAATTGGGTCCAATCATGGCTTTGGTCGAGTTCAACAATCAATTTGGAATGAACTTGAGCCATTGGTTGCAATCAATTTGGTTTATATTTTTATTTGACCCAATTTGGTCTTCTAGGACAATTTGGGCCAACATAAGTCAAGATGGCCAATTAGGTTTGGTTTGACTCAATTGAAGGTCAATTCATATTCAAATATTGATTTTGATTTGGTATGAATCATTGTTTTCAATGGATTTGGCTTAGTTGAAATTTGAAGGGTTCATATGGGTTAAGGGGTTGACTTGGTCAAATGACCAAGTTTACTTAGTTTGACCCAACTTAGGACAATTAATCAACCTAGGGTGATCAACAACCATGATAGGAGGTTCTGATGGGCTTGATTCAATCTAATTTTGGTAGGATTAGAAGTTGGCTCAAATAGGTCAAATTATTCACTTTGGGTCAAGTGGATCAATTGGGTTTAGTTGGCTTGACTTTGGGTTGAGTTTTATTTAGTTGAGTTTATATTTGGATTTGTGTTTGATACATAAATTCACTTGCAATTGGCTTGGGTTCAAGTGGGTTTTGGTTCATTTGAACATTACAAGTCAAAAGGTTTAAGTTGGGTTTGACTTGGGCTGATTTTGGCTTGTCTTGATGATTGTAGATTTCATTTGTATTTATGAATATGATTGAAGGTATGATTGATTCATGAGAAAATCAATTGAATTTAGGTTTTGGAATGAAAGAATTTGGCTAAGCCCATGGAATTGGGTCATGTGGCTTTGGTTTGGATTTTGATTTGGTTTGATTTAGTTTTGATGATTTAAATGTATATTTCATTTAAATTTGTGAAGATGAAAAATATGATTGATTTGTGAGAAAATCAATTGAGTTTGACTTGATTTGGATTAAGATTTGGCTAAGTCCATGGGATAGGTCATATGGCTTAGGAAGGGTTTTGATTTAATTTAATTTAGTTTGATTTAGTTTTGATCATTTGAATGTATATTTGATTTATATTTTGGAATATGATTGAAGATATAAATTGATCATGAGAAAATCAATTGATTTTGGATTGATTTGGATTAAGGTTTGGCTAAGTCAATTGGATAGATCATATGGCTTAGAAAGGTTTTCAAGTTTGGATTTAATCATGAGCTTCAATCATTTGGTTTTGAAATTTGGATTTGGATTTGAATTTTGAATTGAGCTTGAGGTTTGGAAGATGAACATGGATTGGATTTGGGTTGTAGGTAGGTGGATTATCCTAATCCCTAAAGAATAACCTAATTCTATGGTTAACCCTTCTATGTCTTTAAGCTTAGGTTAAGTGTTTACCTAATTTTTAAAAGTGTCTTATGACTAAAGAAGTCTTAGTGTCTAGAATACTCCTAAGTGTTTACCTTAGAGATAGATGATTGGAAAACCAAAGCCAAGTTTCACATTATGGCCTCAGAAACATCTTTTAATGCTTTTCTTGGGAGACCATGGATACATGAGAACAACATAGTTCCATCCTCTCAACATCACTGTATGAAGTTCGTAAGAGGTGTGTATCAATGGAGATCTCACGCCATTTACAATTCATGAGATCAACATATATGAGGATGCAGCTTACTACCTCCCTCAAAATTAAAAAGTCTATTCTCTTGAACTTGGCGTTTAAAAATAAAAAAAAATTAAAAAGAAAAAGAAAAGTAAAGAGAAAATGAAAAATAAAATAAAAGGGAGCAGAAATAAACTTGGAGGAGGAAGTGGAGCCTGACATTAGATTCCATCCATAGTTCATTACTCAATTCGAACATATGGGTAGGACAACCTGATCTCCATCATGCAAAGGAAGAGTCCAGTTCAGAAGCAATCCTAGGGGTGGAAAACCTCCTTATTGGCCACCAAATAGAAGATATGTCCCAGCTACCTAGAGTTCACCTGCTATCCATATAGACTTAGAATCTTGTTCATAGGATGTGTCTTATATGGTTAGCACACAAACCAGCTCTTTTTAGCAATATATTCCCTTGGAGGTGGCACTTGAGCTACATAACGATGAAGATCAGGCTCCAAAGCAAAGCATAAGTGTATCCAAGTCTATATGTGAAACAGATAGGCATCAGTTGGGAACCTTAGCTCTAAACCCACTTTCTTCTCAAAAAGTTGAGGGTTTGGTAATTAGGGAACCCCTAAGTCATCTACAGGTGTGAAGACTCAAAGGTTCTTTCTGGAGCATCATCCACAAGTCAAGAAATTGATGTTGAGCTTGAGGATGATTCATATAAATATTTAATAGAATTACCTTTTGATTGGTACTTTCCTTATGTTCATAATTTAGCAAAGAAAGGGTTAATCCCACATCCTTGGTCAAAGCACTAGTTAGATTACTTCAAAAGAATATGGAAGAATAAATGCAAAAGCTCTCAATCAAGAGGACTAGACAGGTCGAGGCGATGATTACGCTCATCACCAATCATTTGGAATGATAAGTTCTTTTCAAATCACATTAACTCATATGAAGATCTATGCTTAGAAACTTCAGATGATCCAAATGATTTTGAAGTCAAAGATGCACCGCCAAAGTTTGAGGAAGAGATCAAGTCAACCATTGATGAGCTCAAGGAAATCAACTTAGGAACTGACGAAGATCCAAGCCCGACATACATCAATTTTTTATTGAATGAAATTGAAATCAATGACTTAATTAGACTATTGATTTAGTTTAAGTACTGCTTTGCATGGAGTTATGAAGAGATGCCTAGATTTGCTCTCACATAGTCCATAAACTAGCAATAGTCATGCTAACCTATCAAGCTCCTAGACACATGAGATTAGACATAGAACAACAGGTCATTTATGAAGTCAAGAAACTGATCGATGATGTCTTCAACCAAGAAGAAAAATAATCTACCTAGTTATCCAATATCATCCTAGTTAAAAAAAAAAGAATGGCCAAATTCACATATGCGTCGATATTAGGGATTTAAATAAGGCATGTCTAAAAGATGAATTTCCACTACTAATCTCGGAGCGGATGGTAGACATTATCTCATCTCATGCAATCTTCTCTTTCATGGATGGCTCATCTGGATATAGCCAAATAAAGATGGCCCATGTATATGAAAGAAACACTGCTTTTAGAACCCCGACCAAAATCTATTACTATAAGGTCATGCCTTTCAGCCTTAAAAATACCGATGCTACATACCAGCAGGCTATGACTCAAATCTTTAAAGAACTCATTTACCATCAAGTCGAGTACTATGTTGATGATCTTGTGGTTAAAAGTAGAGAAAAGGAAGACCATCTCTTTGACTTGAGAATAGTTTTTGAACAGTTAAGATAATTTAACCTCAAAATGAATCCCCTGAAGTGTGCATTCAAAGTAGCTTTAGAGAAATTCCTTTGGTTTATTATCTGACACTAGGGAATCAAAATTGATTTAGAGAAGATCAAGGCGATATTAGAAATGTCACCCCATAAAAGTTTAACTCAACTCAGATCATTCCAAGTGCTATTGGAGTATCTAAGATGCTTTATATCCAACTTATCGAAAAGATGTCATCCATTCTCAGCACTTGTCAAAAAGGATTCCCAGTTCAAGTGTAATGACAAGTGTGAGCATGCCTTCGAAGACATCAAGCATTACCTGATGACATCATCAGTTCTAGCAGCCCCTATCCTGGGTAAGTGGCTCATACTTTACACTATTATGTTAGATGACTCCTTTGGTGCTTTGTTGGCACAAGCCAATGATGAAGGGAAGGAAAATGCACTCTACTACCTCAGTCATCGTCTAATCCTTGATGAGGCTAATCATCCACCCATTGAGAAGCATTTCCTAGGTTTAATCTTTGCATCCCAAAAGCTGCAACACATGCTTCCTCATAAGGTAAACTTAATCTAGGATCAATCAACAATTTCATGACATCCGATGCTATCCGATGATTGGCATGATGGTCCATGATCCTCTAGTTTGACATTTTGTACCTCCATGCATTGACAGGATTTCTTAGACACCCACTTCCTCGCTCTCTTCAAGTGATGATCTCATGAACAAATCATGAACTTGGGGATGCTAGCATTCACCACTAGGAGATATACTTTGATGGTGGCTTCCAAAAGAGAAGAACCATAATCTACTATTCGGAAAGGGTAGGATTAGTTTCTTAACTCGGACCTATGTGATGGGATTCTCTATCATTCATTCCTTGCACCAACAATGAAGTTGAATATGAGGCTCTAATTTCTAGTCTGGATTTATCTGTTACACTAAGTATTTAGAACATTAACATCTTTGAGGATTCTTAGCTAATTATCGACTAATTCTCTGGGTCATATAAGGTTATAAAGCCCAGGCTCCATCACTACCACAAGTACGCCATTGAGTTATTGGCCCAAATCCTAGAGGTTACCATTTATAAGATTCCTCAAGGAGAGAATGTCATAGTGTAGGTTTTAGCTAAGCTTGCTAGGGAGTTGGCATGTCCAGAGAATGAGTCCATACCAATAAAGGTCCAAAATAGACAAGCCTTATCTCTTATTGATATTAAACTCATCAAAAAGTACTCTCCTAAAGGGGAGGTTGCCATTGCAAAGAAGGATGAGGAGCTACATTGGAGGCAACCATTCATGGATTACCTAAATAAAAAACTACCTCAAGAGAAGTCTCAAGCAGATGAAGCAAAGAGCACTTTCACGCTATGGATGGTGTCTTATGCCGGTGGTCTTTTGATCATATATGGTTACGTTATTTAGATAAGCATGAAGCCCATAAGATCATAACTGAGGTGCACTCAGAATTATGTTGAGCCAACCAATCCGGTCTGAAGATGAAAGCCAAGATCAAGAGACTAGGATACTGCTGGTCATCGATGATCAAAGATTGCATGGATACAGCTAGGCAATGCCACCAATGTTAAATACATGGTGTGGTCCTGCACCAACCACCCAACATTCTACATCCTACATTGGCCACATGGACATTCGAGTGTTGAGGTATCACATGAACCTCCTTCTTCCAAGGGTCATTGGTTCATCTTAGCCATCCTACTTTTCCAAATGGGCAAAGGTGATTCGCTCAAAGAGTCACACCAAGATGTGCTCTAGTTTTTTAGAAACCATATCGTATATAGGTTCGGAGTGCCTCGATGAATTATATCTAATAATGGTACTGCATTCAAGAGCACCGAGATCAACAATTTTACCCAAAGACACAGTATAGATTGGGGATATTCTACCATCAAATACCTGAGGACAAACAACTTAGCAAAATCCTTCAATAAAACTCCATCCAAATTCTAAAGAAGACACTTGACAATAACAAGCGATAGTGGCATGAACTTGAAGCATTATGACTATCGCACAACATATCCAACTCGCCTACTCCTTTCTCCGTATGGTTATGAATCGTTCTAGCATTAGAAGTTCAACTCATCACTAAGGATAATGTGGGTAGCAAGATCACAACAAAAGCAATGCTCAGGTTAAGAAGGTTTGGATGAGAGATTCTTGGCATAAAAACCTTGAGTTGTGCAAAGCTAAAAGGTTTCAAGCTCACAACAAGTTGGTCCATCTTCGAGCTTTTCAAGTAGGAGAGCTTATTTTAGTTCTAAGGAGACCAATTATTGCCCATCATAATATGGGAGGCAAGTTTGTACCCACTTGGGAAGGCCCTTTTGACATAGAGAAGGCCTACCAAGGATGATCTTATCAGCTTATTAATCATAAAGGGGAGCGCCCAATACTTCCAATCAATGGGCTCTACTTAAAAAAAATATTATAAATCATGTTTGAAAATAATTATCATAAAAAAATTCCATTTCAAATTCAATCTCTTCTAGGTTGAAAGTATTCTTATTTGTGCCCACCATGTGTTTGTAAGGTGGCATCCTATGCTTCATCGACACAAAACAAATATAAACTACACACAAACATATAAAGTAAACACTTCTTGTCTCGTTACCTGAGTTGAGATAACGCCCCCAAGTGGCCACTCAATGCTGTGCTACCTGTGTGTCACCCTAGTGGTCTTCTTACTTGGAGGATGTAAGTCGCTATTCTTTCCTTCCTTACTTTACACACGACAAGCACCTTGTTAGTTTGGTAGCCTTATACATGGCCTTAAGCTACCTCATGTTGCCTTGCTTAAAAGTATGTGAGTCTACTATGCTTTCTTGATTAGCCTTCTGTTGACTAGGTCGAGTATATTTGAGGCTTAGAATAAGTCTCCAATCCTCTTAACCGCCTTCCAATCAGCCCTTCCTCGGCTCCAGTAGTCACTCTAGGTTAAATAGCATATGTCCCATCAATGATAGACTATCCTGATAATCAGTTCCACTTAGAAAGTTATAAGCCAACATGTTTTCTTTCTAGATTGATCATTGGACACTGACGGGCACCTTATATTGGTTGGTTCTCACGATACTGATGGATACACCTTAGGTTGGTTTATTCTCACACCTTAGGATACACCACTCATGACAGATGTATGTCTGCTTTGCCTTCTCCTTGAGTTGGCCACTATACACCTATAAGTTTTCTTTTCTAGAGCTCAAGATAATGCCCCTAGCAGCATCTCCCTTGTGAGCACTATATTGGGTTCACATCCTTTGTGACCCCCATTTAGACACAACCCGGGTTATTATCAGATTGGAAAGTTCCCTTTTCTTAGTAACCACACCTATGGTTGGAGAATCCATCTTGTGGGTGTGCAGATTCTCCCTTGGTCCAGTAAATTTGAGATAGGTCAAGGCCTATATAGCCCCTTCTTAGTGTGGTCCCTCGCACACCAATAAGGTCCATACAAATATATAAATAATATATATATTCACTTGTGGATTAAGAGGACACCCCTAGTGGTACCTTTTCCCAAGTAGGTATCTTGTCTTTTATGTCAAGAAACTCCTATACTCTAACTACTTTAAGTGGTATTCACTTAGTCTTCCCTGTCAAATTATGTCACTCCCATTTGTTCTCACTTTAAAGACGTAAATCTACTACTTTTTTCCTAGCATGCATTGCACATTGAAAGGCAACCCCTTATGCTGGCTAGGTCTACCCCATGAATATTAGACTATCTCTTTGGATTTGTAAATCTAAGATATGATAAGTCTGATATAGCCCCTTATAAGTGGGGTCCATCGCACACTAACATGATCCATAAATTAAATCTATCAAATTTGATCGAGCTCACATCCCTAGTGGATATGCCCTTTCCAAATCAAACTAAACCAAATAAACGATATCAAATCACATGAAATTAATATAAACTTAATCCTGACTACTTTTGAGTTGACATAAGTCCCTAGCGGCATTCACTCAGTAGTCATCATTGGTCAGGTTCAATTTATTGTGCATCTAACAGGTCACCCAAGCAGTTGGTCCTAGCTTTGAAAGATGTAAGTCTTCTACACCTTCTTCCTAGCATAGCCAATGCACACTGAAAGGCAACCATAACTATGAAAGTCTCTTTAGAGTATTCAAATCTCTAATTGTCAAATGAAAGTCTCTTGAAGACATTTTCTTTAGCTACCATAACTATGTTAGGATTAGGTCATTCTTTATATCTACTCTTAATGGCATCTTTATTAAAGGTTTTGGGTTAAGGGTTTAGGGTTAGGGTTTAGGGTTAGTTTAGGGTTTAGAGTTTAGGGTTAGGGTTTAGGGTTAGTTTAGGGTTTAAAGTTTAGGTTACTTTAGTATTTAGGGTTTAGGGTTAATTTAGGGTTTAGGATTTATGGTTGTAGGTTTTAGGGTTTAGGGTTTTTGGTTTTAAGGTTTAGGGCTTAGAGTTTTGATTTTAGGGTTTAGGATTTAAGTTTAAGTTTAGGGTTTAGGGTTTAAAGTTTTTTGTTAACAAAGAACAAATTCATATTCAATATTTCTTCTTTTCTATTTAATCAACCAAGTAGCACCCTAAGTTTTCTAAGACCCAAGCAACTACATAGATAAAAAATGAGCAATCATAAAGCAAATCAAAAACCCTTGATAAGTAGAACTATCTCTATTATAAATACATAGTTCCATAAGTAGCAAATCAGATCGACCATTCTCTAGTTTCTCCAGTTCCCATCAGAATCACCCTGGCCTCTTGAGTAGCTGGATCCCCCATCATATCCTCAATCTCTCCCTCCACCACCACCATGGTTGTAACCTCCGTCACTCCTCCTGCCTCAATAACCACCACTGCTTTGATCGCCACCTCCATATCCACAAGCATCTCCAGATCCCCCACCACCACTATGATAATCGTCGCCACTACCTTCGCCTCCACTGCCAGATCTAGACTTAGCCTAGTTAACGATGATGTCCCTGCCATTAATTTTATTCCTATTCTTAGGGTTTAGGGTCAGTTTAGGGTCTAAGGTTTGGGGTTTAGGATTTAGGGTTGTAGGTTTTAGGATTTAAGGTTTAGGGTTTAAGGTTTTTGGATTTTTTGGGTTTTGGTTTTGGGTTTTTTGGTGTTTATTATTTAGGTTAAAGAGATTAGGGTTTATGTTTATGATTTAGGGTTTAGGGTTTACGATTTTAGGGTTTAGGGTTTAGGGCTTAGGGTTGTAAGTTTAGGGTTTAGGATTTAGGATTAGTTTTAAGGTTTAGGGTTTAGGGATTAGGGTTTAGGATTTAGGGTTTAGGACTTTTTTAAAAAATTAAGTAAACCAATACATTTAGGTTTATCTAGTTTATTTTTTTATTATTTGAGTTTATTTTTATTTTTTTCTTTTTATTTAGGTTAATTTTTTATTTTTATTTAGTTTATTTTATTTATTTTAGGTTTATTTATTTTAGTTTAGGTTATTATATTTTAATTTATTTTTTTAGGTTTAGGTTTTAGGTTTATATTTTAGGTTTATTTTTAGGTTTTATTTTCTAGTTTTGGTTTAGGTTTTTTTTAGTCTATTTTATTTTATTTAGTTTAGGATTAGGTTTAGGTTTAGGTTTAGTTTATTTTAGGTTTAGGTTTAGGTTTTATTTAATTTAGTTTAGTTTATTTTAGTTTAGGTTTAGGTTTATTTTATTTTGTTTATTTTATTTTTATTTTAGGTTTTAATTTTTTTTTTTTACATTAAGGTTTAGGTTATATTTTCTAATCTTTTTTAGGTTTATTTTTTAGGTTTAGATTTTAATTTAGTATTATTTTATTTTATTTCAGGTTTATTTTATTTTTATTTTAGGTTTAATTTTTATTTTATTTTGGTTTTTTATTTTTTTAGTTTAATTTAGGTTTTTATTTATTTTATTTTAATTTAGTTTTTATTTTTTATTTTATTTTCTTTTTAGGTTTAGGTTTAGGTTTTAGTTTATGTTTATTTTATTATATTTTTTATTTTATTTTGGTTTAGGTTTTTTTATTTATTTTATTTTTAGGTTTTAATTAGTTCACATTTAGGTTTTTATATTTTTAGGGTTAAGGGATTATGGTTAGTTTAGGGTTTAGGGTTTTGGGTTTTATGTTTTTGGTTTAGGGTTTAGGTTTTAGGTTTAGGGTTTAAGTTTTAGTTTAGGGTTTTGGGATTAGGGAGGGTTTAAGGTTTTTTTTTAGCACAGAACAAATTCAAATTCAACATATCTTCTTTTTGATTCCATCAACCATGTAGCACCCCAAGTTTTTTAAGACATAAGTGACGACATATATAAAAAATGAGCACCTATATAGCAAATCAAAAACCCTAGATATGTAGAACTGTCTCTATTGTAAAGACATAATTCCATAACCAGCAGATCGGATAAGTCATTCTTTAGTTTTCTAGTTCCCATCAGAACCATCCCCACCTCTCGAGTAGCGGGATCTGCCATCATATCCCCGACCCCTCCCTCTACCACCACCATGGTTGTAACCTCCAATGCTCCTCCCACCTCCATAATCACCACTACTCTGACCACCACCTCCATATCCACTAGCACCTCCAGATCCCCCACCACCACTGTAATAATCGTCGCCTCTGCCTTCACCTCCACCACTAGATCTAGACTAAGCCTAGTTGATGATGATGTTCCTATTATCAAGGTTTTACCCATTCTTAGGGTTTAGGGTTAGTTTAAGGTTTAAGGTTTAGGGTTTAGGGTTTAGGTTTTAGTGTTTAGGATTTGGGGTTTAGGGTTGTCAATTTTAGGGTTTACGGTTTAGGATTTACAGCTTAGGGTTTTAGGGTTTAAGGTTTAGGATTTAGGGTTTAGGGTTTAGGGTTTAGGGTTTAGGGCTTTATAGTTTTAGGGTTTATGATTTAGGGTTTAGGGTTGTAGGTTTAGGGTAAGTTTTAGGGTTTAAGGTTTAGGGTTTAGGATTTAGGGTTTAGGATTTTTTGTTTTTTAAATTAAGCAAACTAGTAGGTTTAGGTTCATTTAGTTTATTTTTTTATTTATTTGAGATTATTTTATTATTTTAGTTTTTTTTAGTTTATTTTAGGTGTATTTATTTTTGTTTAGGTTTTTTATTTTAGTTTATCTTTAGGTTTAGGTTTATTTTTTAGTTGAGTTTTATTTTTATTTTATTTTTATGTTTAGGTTTTATTTTTATTTTTTAGGTTCAGGTTTAGGTTTTTATTTTATTTTTTTAGGTTTAGGTTTTAAGTTTATATTTTAGGTTTATTTTTAAGTTTTATTTTTTATTTAGGTTTAGGTTTATTTTTTAGTTAAGTTTTATTTTTATTTTATTTTTAGGTTTAGGTTTTATTTTTTATTTTTAGGTTCAGGTTTAGGTTTTTATTTTATTTTTTTAGGTTTAGGTTTTAGGTTTATATTTTAGGTTTATTTTTAAGTTTTATTTTTTAGTTTAGGTTTAGGTTTTATTTATTTTTTAAGTTTATTTTAGTTTTGGTTTAGGTATATTTTATTTTGTTTATTTTATTTTTATTTTAGGTTTAAGTTTTTTTTAGTTTAGGGTTTATATCTTATTTTTAATTTATTTTTAGATTTTATTTTTAGGTTTATTTTTTAAGTTTAAGTTTTTATTTAGTTTTTATTTTATTTTATTTTATTTTATGTTTATTTTATTTTTATTTTAGGTTTAGTTTCTATTTTATTTAGGTTTTTTATTTTTTGAATTTAGTTTAGGTTTTTATTTATTTTATTTTATTTTAGTTTTTATTTTTTTATTTTATTTTCTTTTTAGGTTTAGGTTTAGGTTTTGGATTAGGTTTTAGTTTATGTTTTTATTATATTATATTTTTATATTTTATTTTGGTTTAGGTTTATTTATTTAATTTATGTTATGGTTTTATTTAGTTTTGGTTTAGGTTTTTAGCTTTTTAGGATTTAAGGTTTAGGTTTTAGGGTTAGGGTTAGTTTAGGGTTTAGGGTTTAAGGTTTAGGGTTTTAGGGTTTATGGTTTAAGGTTTAGGGTTTACGGTTTAGAGTTTAGGTTTTAGGTTTAGGCTTTAAGTTTTAGTAGGGTTTAGGGTTTAAGGTTTTTTTTAATAGAGAATAAATTCAGATTCTACATTTGTTTTTTTATTTCATCAACCAAGTAGCACCCAAAGTTTTCTAAGACACAAGCGATGACATAGATCAAAAATGACCACCTATAGAGCAAATCAAAAATCCTAGATAACTAGAACCATCTCTACTATAAGGACATGATTCCATAAGCAACAAATCGGATCGACCATTCTTCAATTTCTTTAGTTCCCATCAGAACCACCCCAACTTCTCGAGTTGTGAGGTCCACCATCATATTCCTGATACTTCCATCCTCCACCACCACGGCTGTAACCTCCATCAGTCCTCCTGCCTTAATAACCACCAATGCTCTGACCACCACATCCATATCCACCAGCACCTCTATATCCCCCACCAACACTGCGACAACTGTCGTCTCCACCTTCGCCTCCACCGCTAGATCTAGACAGAGCCTAATTGATGATGATGTTCCTGCCTTCCAGGTTCTACCCATTCTTAAGGTTTAGTGTTTTGGGTTAGTTTTGGATTTAGTGTTGTAGGTTTTAGCATTTAGGGTTTAGGGTTTAGGGTTTAGGGCTTAATGTTTAGGGTTTTAGGATTTAGGGTTTAGGTTTTTGTGTTTTAGGTTTTAGGATTTAAGGTTTAGGGTTTAGAGTTGTAGGTTTAGGGTTATAGGTTTAGGGTTAATTTTAGGGTTTAGAGTTTAGGGTTTAGGATTCAGATTAAGGGTATAGGTTTTTTTAAAAAAAATCAAGTAAACTAGTACATTTATGCTTATTTAGCTTATTTTTTATTTATTTGAGTTTATTTTATTTTTATTTAGTTTAGTTTATTTATTTTAGTTTAGGTTTTTTATTTTAGTTTATTTTTTAGGTTTAAGTTTTCTTTTAGTTGTGCTTTATTTTAATTTTATTTTTTAGGTTTACATTTTATGTTATATTTTTTGGTTTACATTTAGGTTTTGATTTTATTTTTTTAGGTGTAGGTTTTTGGTTTTTATTTTAGGTTTAAGCTTTCTTTTTTAGTTTAGTTTTAGGTTTACTTTTAGTTTATTTTAATTTTTTTAGTTTAGGTTTAGGTTTAGGTTTAAGTTTTTTTTTATTTTAGTTTTTTTTTTAGGTTCAAGATTATTTATTTTATTTATTTTATTTTTAATCTAGGTTTAGATATTTTTTTTTAGTTTAAGTTTAGGTTTAATTATTTATTTTTAGGTTTTATTTTTTAGTTTATTTTTAAGGTTTAGGTTTTTATTTACTTTTTATTTTATTTTATTTTATTTTAGGTTTGTTTTATTCTTAGTTTTCATTTTGTTTTTATTTTATTTAGGTTTTATTTAGATTTTGGTTTAGGATTCTAGATTTTTAGAGTTTAGGGTTTAGGGTTTATGGTTTGGGGTTTAGGGTTATAGGTTTTAGTGTATAGGGTTAGGGTTTTTTTATTTATTTTATTTTTTATTTTTAAGGTTTAGGGTTTAGGTTTTATGTTTAGGATTCAGGTTTTAGTTAAGGGTTTAGGGTTTAAGGTTTTATTTTTATTTTAACAGAGAACAAATTCATATTCAAGATTTCATCCTTTCAACTTCATCAACCAAGTAACACACCAAACTTTCTAAGACACAAGCGACATAGTTCAAAAATGAGTATGCATACAGAAAATAAAAAACCTTAGATAACTAGAACCGTCTCTACTGTAAAGATACGGTTCCATAAGCAGCTGATCGGATCAATCATTCTTCAGTTTCTCCAGTTCCCATCAGAACCGCCCCAACCTCTGAACTAGCAGGATCCACCATCATATCCCCGATCTCCCTCTGCCACTACCATGACTATAACCTCCATCACTCCTCCCACCTCCATAACCACCACTGTTATGACCACCACTATCATATCCACCAGCACCTCCAGATCCCCACCACCAGTACGATCACAGCCACCTCCGCCTTCGCCTCCATCGCCAGATGTAGACTAAGCCTTGTTTATTATGATGTTCTTGCCATCAAGGTTCTGCCCATTCTTAGGGTTTTGGTTTATAAGTTTATTAGGTTTTTGGGTTTAGGTTTAGTTTTTAATTTATTATGTTACTTTAAGTTTAGATTTAGGGTTTAGGGTTTAGAGTTTAAGGATAGGCTTTAGGCTTTAGGCTTTATGGTTTAGGGTTCAAGGTTTTATTATTTATGTTTTTAGGGTTTAGGGTTTAGGGTTTAGAATTTTTTAGGGTTTAGGGTTTAGGGTTAAGGTTTTAAGGTTATAAGTTTAGTGTTTTAGGTTTATGGTTTTGGTTTGTTTATAATTTTTTTTATTTTTTTTATTTTTAGGGTTTAGGGTTTAGGGTTTATGGTTTAGGGTTTAGTGTTTAAGCTTTAGGCTTTAGGTTTAGGATTTAGGGTTTTTTATTTTTTTAAAAGAGAATGAATTTAGATTCAATATTTCTTCATTTTGATTTCATCAACCAAGTAACATAATAAGTTTTCTAATACACAAACGACGACATTGATAAAAAATGAGCACTCATAGAGCAAATCAAACACCCTAGATAACTAGAACCGTCTCTATTGTAAAGACACAGTTCCATAAGCAGTAGATCAGATTGTCGTTCTTTAGTTTCTCCAGTTCCCATCAGAACCACGTCGGCCTCTTGAGTAGCGGGATCCAGCATCATGTCTCAGATCTCTCCCTCTGCAACCACCACAGCTATAACCTTTGTCGCTCCTCCCACCTCCATAACCACCACTGCTCTGACAACCACCTCCATATCCACCAGGACCTCCAGATCCCCTACCACCACTACGATAACAGACGCCTCCACCTTTGCCTCCACCACTAGATCTAGACTGAGCTTGGTTTATGGTGATGTTTCTACCATCAAGGTTCTGCCCATTCTTAGGGTTTATGTTTAAGTTTATTTGGTTTCAGGGTTTAAGTTTATTTTATAATTTTTTTGGTTACTTTAAGTTTAGGTTTAGGAATTAGTGTTTAAAGTTTATGGTTTAGGGTTTAGGGTTTAGGGTTTAGGGTTTAGAGTTTGGGGTTTAGGGTTTTTTAGGGTTTAGGGTTTAGGTTTAGGATTTAGGGTTTAGAGTTTTGGGTTAGGGTTTTGTATGGTTTAGGGTTTAGGGTTTAGGGTTGGGTTTTTTTATTTTTTTAAATTTTTTTATTTTTAGGGTTTAAGATTTAGGGTTTAAGGTTTAGATTTTAGGTTTGGGGTACAATTTTTAGTTCAGGGTTTAAGATTTTTGATTTTTTTAATAGAGAATAAATTCAGATTTAACATTTCTTCTTTTCAATTTCATCGACCAAGTAATACCACAAGTTTTCTAAGACATAAGCATGACATAGATAAAAAATGAGCATGCATAGAGTAAATCAAAAACTGTAGATAACTAGAATCATCTCAACTATAAAGATATAGTTCCATAAATAGTAGATCGAATCAGTCATTCTTCAATTTCTCTAGTTCTCATTAGAACCGCCTTGTCCTATCGAGTAGGAAGATGCACCATCTTGTCCCCGATCTCTCCCACCACCACCACCATGGTTGTAACCTCCATCACTTCTCTAGCCTCCATAACCACCACTGCTCTGACCACCACCTCCATATCCACTAGCACTTCCTGATCCCCCACCACCACTACGATAACCGACACCTCTGACTTTGCCTCCACCTCCAGAACTAGACTAAGACTGATTGACGGTGATGTTCCTGTCGTTAAGGTTCTACCCATTCATATGTTTCAAGTTTAGGTTTAGGTTTATTAGGTATTAGGATTTTGGATTATTTTTTAATTTAATTAATTACTTTTGGTTTATGTTAGGATTTGGGTTTAGGGCTTAGGGTTTATGGCTAGGGTTTAGGGTTTAGGGTTTAGTGTTTAGAGTTTAGGGTTTAGGGTTTAGGGTTTAGGGTTTTAAGGTTTATGCTTTTAGGGTTTAGGGTTTAGTGTCAGAGTTTTTTTAGGGTTTAGGGTTCAGGGTTTAGGTTTAGTGTTGTGGGTTTAGGTTTAGGGTTAGTTTTAGGGTTTAGGGTCTAGGGTTTATGGTTTAAGGTTTAGGGTTTAGGATTTAGGATTTAGGGTTGTAAGGTTTATACTTTTAGGTTTCAAGGTTTAGAGTTAGGGTTTAGGTTTGGGCAGTTTAGGGTAGGATTTAAGGTTTAGGGTTTCATTTAGGGTTTAGGTTGTGGTAGAGTTAGATTTAGGGTTTAGGTTTAGGTTAGTTTAGGGTTTAGCATTTAGGGTGGGGCTAGGGTTTAGGAGGATTAGGATTTTTAAATTAAAAAAAGCAGGTTTAGGTTTATTTAATTTACTTAATTTATTTTTTATTTATTTTAGTCTATTTAATTTTTTATTTTATTTAGCTTTATTTTATAATTTTATTTAGGCTTATTTTATATTTTATTTAGGTTTATTTTTTATTTTTATCTAGTTAAGTTTCTTTATTTTAGTTTAGGTTTTCTATTTTAGTTTATTTTTTAGGTTTAAGTTTAGGTTTATTTTTTAGTTGAGTTTTATGTTTATTTTTATTTTTTAGGTTTAGGTTTTTAGGTTTTTAGGGTTTAGGGTTTAGGGTTTTGGGTTTTAGGTTTTGGGTTTTTGGTTTAGGATTTTAAGATTTAGGGTTTTAGGGTTTAGGGTTATTGGTTTTTTTTACTAGAGAACAAATTTGGATTCAAAATTTCTTCTTCTCAATTTCATCAACCAAGTAACATAACAAGTTTTCTAAGACACAAGTGACAAAATAGATAAAAAATGAGCACACATAAAGCAAATCAAGAACCCTAGATAACTATAACCTTCTATACTATAAAGACATAGTTCCATAAGTACCAATCCAGATCAATCATTCTTCAGTTTCTTCAGTTCCCATCAGAACCACCCCGACCTCTCAAGTAGCAGGATCCACCATCATATCCTCGATCTCTCCCTTCACCACCACCATGGTTGTAACCTCCATCGCTCCTCTCTCCTCCATAACCACAACTGCTCTAGCCACCATCTCTATATCTAGCAGCACCTCTAGATCTCCCACCACCACTGTGATAACCTCCACCTCTGCCTTCACATCCACCACCTAATCTAGACTGATCCTGGTTGACAGTGATGTTTATGTCATTAAGGTTTAACCTACTCTTACAGTTTAGGTTTAATGTTTTATTTATTAGGTTTAAGGGTTTAGCTTTATGTTTTAATTTATTTAGTTACTTTAGGTTTAGGTTTAGGGTTTGGGGTTTAGGGTTTAGTGTTTAGGTTTAGGGTTTCGAGTTTAGGGTTTAAGGTTTAGGGTATAGGGTTTTAGGGTTTAGGGTTTAGGGTTTAGGATTGTAAGTTTAGGGTTTAGTGTTTAGGGTTTAGGGTATATGGTTTAGCATTTGGAAGGTTTTTTTTAACAGAGAATAAATTAAGATTCAACCTTTCTTCTTTCTGATTTCATCAACCAAGTAACACACTAAGTTTTCTAAGATAAAAGTAAAGACATAGATCAAAATTGAGCATGCATAGAGCAAATCAAAAACCCTAGATAACAAGAACTATCTCTATTGTAAAGACATAATTCCATAAGCAGCAGATCAGATTGGTCATTCTTTAGTTTCTCTAGTTCCCATCAGAACCACCCCGGCCTCTCGAGTTGTAGGATCCATAATCATATCCTTGATCTATACCTCTGCCGCCACCACGGCTGTAACCTTCGTCGCTCCTCCCGCTACCATAACCACCACTACTCTAACCACCACCTACATATCCACCAGCACCTATAGATCCCCCCACCACCACTATGATAACCGCCACCTCCTCCTTCGCCTCCACCACCAGATCTAGAATGAGCCTCGTTGATGATGATGTTCTTGCTATTAAGGTTCTGCCAATTCTTAGGGTTTAGGTTTAGGTTTATTAGGTTTTAGGGTTTAGGTTTATTTTTTAATTTATTTAGTTACTTTAGGTTTAGGTTTAGGGTTTCAATTTATGATTTAGGGTTTAGGGTTATGGTTTAGGGTTTAGGATTTAGGTTTATAGTTTAGGGGTTTAGGGTTTATGCTTTTAGGGTTTAGGTTTTAGCATTTAGGGTTTAGAGTTTTTAAGGTTTAGCATTTAGGGTTATAGGTTTAGCATTGTAGGTTTAGGGTTTAAGGTTTAGGGTTCACGGTTTAGGGTTTAGGATTTTTTTAAAAAAATTAAGTAAATTGCTTAGTTTAGGTTTATTTAATTTAATTTTTATTTATTTTAGTTTATTTTATTTTTATTTGTAGGGTTTATAATTAGTTTAATTTAATTATTTTAGTTTTACTTATTTTAGTTAAGTCTTTTTATTTTAGTTTAGTTTTTTATTTATTTTATTTTTTAGGTTTAAGTTTTATTTCTTATTTTTAGGTTTAGGTTTTTATTTTATTTTATTTTTCTATTTAGGTTTTAGGTTTTCATTTTAGGTTCTTTTTTAGGTTTTATTTTTTAGTTTAGGCATAGGTTTATTTTTAGTTTATTTTATTTTATTTAGTTTAAGGTTTATGTTTAGTTAATTTTAGGTTTAAGTTTAGGTTTTATTTATTTTAGTTTTGGTTTAGGTTTATTTTATTTTTTTTATTTTAGGTTTAGGTTCTTTTGTAGTTTAGGGTCTAAGTTTTATTTTATTTATTTACTTTTAGGTTTTTATTTATTTTTTATTTATGTTCAGTTTTAATTTTTAGATTTATTTTATTTTTTAGTTAAGCTTAAGTTTTTATTTATTTTAATTGAGTTTAGTTTTTATTTTTTTTTATTTTGATTTAATTTTAAGTTTAACTTTAGATTTAAAATTTAGTTTAGGTTTTTATCTTATTTTATTTTATTTTATTTTATTTTATTTAGGTTTAGGTTTATTTATTGATTTTACTTTTATGTTTTATTAAGTTTAGATTTAGGTTTCTGTGTTTGTGATTTAGGGTTTGAAGGGTTTAGGGTTTAGGATTTAGGGGTTTAGGTTGGGATTTAGGGTAGATTTAGTGGTGGGAGTTTAGGATTTTAGGTTTAGTGGTTATAGTGGGTTTAGTGAAGGTGGGTTTAGGGTTATAAATTTAGGGTTTAGAGTTTAGGAAAGGTTTTTGTAGTTTAGGGTTTAGAGTGTGGTGGGGTTTAGAGGTTTAGGGGATTAGGTTTAGGGTTTAGTGGGAGGGTTTAGGGGTTTAGTTTAAGGTTTTCTTATTAGTTTATTTTTTATTTAAAGTTTAGAGTTATAGTTTAGTTTTAGGTCAGTTAGTTTTCACTACGCATTTAGGATTTTAGGTTTAGGGTTTAGGATTTTTTTAATTTTAAGTAAACCAAGTAGGTTTAGTTTTATTTAGTTTGTTTATTTTAGTTTATTTATTATTTTATTTTATTTTTATTTTAATTTTACTTTTAGTTTATTTATTTAGGTTTATTTATTTTAGTTTATTTTATTTTAGTTTATTTTTTAGGTTTAGATTTAAGTTTATGTTTATTTTTTTTAGTTTAGTTTTATTATTATTTTATTTTATAAGTTAAGGTGTTATTTTTTTTTTTTTTTTTTAGGTTTAGGTTTTTATTTTATAATTTTAGGTTTAGGTTTTAGGTCTTTATTGTAGGTTTATTTTTATGTTTTATTCTTTAATTTAGGTTTAGGTATATTTTTGGTTGATTTTATTTTATTTATTTTAGGTTTTAGGTTTAGTTTATTTTAGGCTTAGGTTTAGGTTTAGATTTTATTTATTTTAGTTTAGGTTTAGGTTTATTTTATTTTGTTTATTTTAGGTTTAGGTTTTTTTTAGTTTAGGGTTTAGGTTTTATTTTTTATTTATTTTTAGGTTTAATTTTTAGGTTTAGATTTTTATTTAGTTTTTATTTTATTTTAATTTAATTTAATTTTAAGTTTGGGTTTTATTTTATTTACATTTTTATTTTTAGGTTTATTTTATTTTTTAGTTTAGTTTAGGTTTTTATTTATTTTATTTTAGTTTAAATTTTTAATTTTTAGTTTATTTTATTTTTAAGTTTAGGTTTAGATTTAGGTTTAGGTTTAGGTTTTAGTTTATGTTTTTATTTTATTTTATTATTTTATTTTATTTAGGTTTAGGTTTTATTTATTTATTTTCTTTTTAGGTTATATTTAGTTAAGGTTTAGGTTTGTATGTTTTTATTGTTTATGGTTTAGGGTTTAGGGTTTAAGGTTTTGGGTTTGGTGTTTAGGGTTTTAGGGTTTAGGGTTTATGGTTATAAGTTTTATGGTTTAGGGTTTAAGGTTAAGGCTTAGGGTTTAGGGTTATAGGTTTAGGGTTTATGGTTTATGATTATTGGTTTTAGGGTTAAGGGTTAAGGGTTTAGGGTTTGGAGTTTAGAGTTTATGGTTTAGGGTTTAGGTTTGGAGGTTTCAGGTTTAGGGTTTAAGGTTTAGGTTTAGTTTTAGGGCTTAGGATTTAGGGTTAGGTTTTTTTATATTATTATATCTTTTTATTTTTTAAAATTAAGTAAACTGATAGGTTTAGGTTTATTTAGTTTATTAATTAATTATTTTAGTTTATTTTATTTTGTTTATTTTTATTTAGGTTTACTTTTATTTTTATTTTAAATTAGGTTTTTATTTATTTTATTTTATTTTAGGTTTATTTTATTTTTATTTTAGGTTTAGTTTTTATTTTATTTATGTTTTTTATTTTTTAGTTTAGTTTAGCTTTTTATTTACTTTATTATAGCTTAGTTTTTATTATTTTATTTTATTTTTTTAGGTTTAAGTTTCAATTTTAGTTTAGGTTTTAATTTATATTTTTATTTTATTTTGGTTTAAATTTTTTTATTTATTTTATTTTTAGGTTTTATTTAGTTTAATTTTAGGTTTTTAGCTTTCTAGGGTTTAGGGTTTAGGGTTTAGGGTTTAGGGCTTAGGGTTAGTTTAGGGTATAAGGTTTAGGGTTTGGGGTTTGGGGTTTAGGGTTTAGGGTTTATGGTTTAGGGTTTATGGTTTAGGGTTTAGGGCTTAGGTTTTAGAGTTTTAGGTTTTTGGGTTTATGGTTTTTATTTATTATTTTTTAACAGAGAAGAAATTTAGATTCAACATTTCTTCTTTTTGATCTCATCAAACAAGTAACACACTATGTTTTCTTAGACATAAGCGATGATAGAGATAACAAAATGAGCATGCATAGAGCAAATGAAAAACCCTAGATAACTAGAAACATCTCTATAAAGAGGTTTCATAAGTAGATCGATCGACCTTTCTTCGCTTTTCTAGTTTCCATCAAAACCACCTCTAGTGTAGCGGATCCACCATCATATCCCGATCTCTCTCCTCCTCCGCCACCACATAACCCCGCCGCCTCCCCCTCCATAACTTCCACTGCTCTGACCACCACCTCCATATCCATCAGCACCTCTAGATCCCCCACCACCACTAGGATAACCACCGCCTCTGCCTTCATCTCCACTGCTAGATATAGAATGAGCCTGGTTGATGGTGATGTTCCTGTCATTAATGTTCTACCCATTCTTATGGTTTATGTTTAGGTTTAGGTTTATTAGGTTTTAGGGTTTGGGTTTATTTTTAAATTTATTTAGTTACTTTAGGTTTAGGTTTAGGGTTTAGGATTAGGGTTTAGGGTTTAGGGCTCAGGGTTTTTTAAGGTTTAATGGTTTTAGGTTTTGGGTTCAGGTTTAGGGTGTAGAGTTTAGTGTTTAGGATTTATAGTTTAGGGTTTAGGGTTTAGGGTTGTAGGTTGAGGGTTTATGGTTTAGGTTTTGGGGTTTAGGATTTAGGATTTAGGGTTTCTGATTTTCTTTTCTTTTTTTTTTAAATTAAGTAAACAAGTAGGTTAAGGTTTACTTAGTTTATTTTGTTTATTTTTTACATATTTTAGTTTATTTTATTTTTAATTTTTGTTAAGTTTATTTTATTTATTTTAGGTTTATTTAGTTTATTTTTGGATTTTTATTTTTGTTTATTTTTTAGGTTTAGGTTTAAGTTTAGGTTTATTTTTTAGTTGAGTTTGATTTTTATTTTATTTTTAAGGATTAGGTTTTATTTTTTATTTTTAGGTTTAGGTTTAGGTTTTTATTTTATTTTCTTAGGTTTAGGTTTTAGGTTTTTATTTTTGCTATATTTTTAGGTTTTATTTTTTAGTTTAGGATTTGGTTTATTTTTAGTTTATTTTATTATATTTAGTTTAGGTTAACGTTTAGGTTTAGTTTATTATAGGTTTTAGTTTAGGTTATATTTATTTTAGTTTAGTATATTTTAGTTTAGGTTTAAGTTTATTTTATTTTTATTTTAGTTTAGTTTATTTTAGTTTAGGTTTAAGTTTATTTTATTTTTATTTTAAGTTTAAGTTTTTTTTAGTTTAAGGTTTAGGTTTTTTTTTTTTTAAGATTTATTTTTTAGGTCTATTTTTTATGTTTGATTTCTTATTTAGTTTTTTTATTTATTTTTTTATTTTATTTTATCTTTATTTTAAGTTTAGTTTTTATTTTCTTTAGGTTTTTTATTCTTAGATTTATTTTTTTTAGTTTATTTTAGGTTTTTATTTATTTTATTTTAGATTATTTTTATTAGTTTATTTTATTTTTTTTTAGGTTTAGGTTATGGTTTTAGTTTTAGTTTTAATTTTTATTTTATTTAGATTGAGTTTTTTTATTTTATTTTTAAGTATTATTTAGATTAGGTTTAGGTTTATACATTTTTAGGATTTAGGGTTTAGGGTTTAGGGTTTAGAGTTCAAGGTTTTAGGGTTTAGGGATTTAGGGTTTATGGTTTAGGTTTAGGGTTTAGGGTTTAGGGTTTAGGGTTTAGGGTTTAGTGTTTAAGATTTAGGGTTTTGGGTTTTCAGCATTTAAGATTTATGATTTACAGTTTAGGATTTAGGGTTTAGGGTTACCATAGGTTTTAAGGTTAGATTTAGGTTTAGGGTTAGGGTTTAGTTTAGGTTTAGTGTTTGGTTTGGCTTGGGTGTTTTTTAGCGTTTAGGGTTTAGGTTTGTAGGTTTAGGGTTTAGGGTTTAGGATTTAAGATTTAGGATTTAGTGTTTAGGGTTTATTATTTTTTAAGAAAAAAAAATTAAGTTAACTGGTAAGTTTAATTTTATTTAATTTATTTAGTTTTTTTAATATATTTTTAGGATTATTTTTATTTTATTTAGCTTAGTTTATTTATTTTATGTTTATTTATTTTAGTTTAGATTTTTATTTTGGTTTTTTTTAAGTTTTTAGGTTTATTTATTTTTATTTAGTTTAGTTTATTTTTATTTATTTTTTTATGTTTTTTTTTTTAATTTTTTTTAGTTTAGTTTTAGGTTTTTATTTTAGGTTTATTTTTAGGTTTTATTTTTTAATTTAAATTTAGGTTATTTTTTAGTTTATTTTATTTTATTTAGTTTAGGGTTTAGGTTTAGGAATTATTTATTTTAGTTTAGTTTATTTTAGTTTAGGTTTAGGTTTTTTTTTTGGTTTATTTTAGGTTTACATTTTTTTTAGTATACAGTTTAGGTTTTTTTCTATTTAGTTTTAGGTTTTATTTATTGGTTTAATTTTTAGGTTTAGGTTTTTATTTAATTTTTAATTTTATTTTTATTTTACATTTAGGTTTATTTTATTTAGGTATTTTATTTATAGGTTTATTTTATTTTTTTTAGATTAGTTTAGGCTTTTATTTAGTTTCTTTTAATTTAGTTTTTATTTTTTTTATTTTATTTTTAGGTTTAGGTTTCAATTTTAGTTTAGGTTTTTTATTTTTTTTATTTTATTTTTATTTAAGTTGAGGTTTTTTATTTATTTTATTTTTAGGTTTTATTTAGTTTAGGTTTAGGTTTTCTGGTTTTTAGGATTTATGGTTTAGGGTCTAGGGTTTTGGGTTTAGGGTTTGGGGTTTAGGGATTAGAGTTTAGGGTTTATGGTTATCAGTTTTAGGGTTTAGGGTTTAGCATTAGTTTTAAGGTTAGGGTTTTTTTATTTTTTTTATTTTTTTAAATTAAGTAAACTAGTAGGTTTAGGCTTATTTGGTTTAATTTTTAGTTTATTTTATTTTTATTTAGGTTAATTTTTATTTTTATTTAGTTTAGTTTGTTTATTTTAGGTTTATTTATTTTAGTTTCAGTTTTTTAATTTTAGTTTATGTTTTAGGTTTAGGTTTAGGTTTAGGTTTATTTTTTAGTTTATCTTTATTTTTTTTAGGTTTAAGTTTTATTTTTTATTTTTAGGTTTAGGTTTTTAATTTATTTTTTTAGGTTTAGGTTATAGGTTTTTATTTTAGGTTTATTTTTAGGTTTTATTTTTTAGTTTAGGTTTAGGTTTATTTTTAGTTTATTTTATTTTATTTAGTTTAGGTTTATGTTCAGGTTTAGTTTATTTTATGTTTTATTTATTTTAATTTACTTTATTTTAGTTTAGGTTTAGGTTTATTTTATTTTTATTTGAGGTTTAGGTTTTTTTTTTAGTTTAGGGTTTAAGTTTTATATTTATTTATTTTTGCATTTTATTTCTAGGTTTATTTTTTAAGTTTAAGTTTTTATTTAGTTTTTATTTTATTTTATTTTTGGTTTATTTTATTTTTATTTTAGGTTTAATTTTTATTTTATTTAGCTTTTTATTTTTTAGTTTAGTTTTGGTTTTTATTTATTTTAGTTTAGTTTAGTTTTTATTTTTGTTTTCCTTTTTACGTTTAGGTTTTAGTTTATGTTTTTATTTTATTTTGGTTTAAGCTTTTTTTATTTACTTTATTTTTAGGTTTTATTTAGTTAAGTTTTAGGTTTTTAGCTTTTAAGAGTTTAGGGTTTAGGGTTTAAAGTTTGGGGTTTAGGGTTTTGGGTTTAGGGTTTCGGGTTTAGGTTTTAGGGTTTAAGGTTTAGGGTTTAGGGTTTTAGGGTTTACGATTTAGGATTTTTAGGGTTAAGGGTTTAGATTTTAGGATTTAGGTTTTAAGTTTAGGGTTCAGGTTTTAGTTTAGGATTTTTGGTATTTTTTTAATAAAGAAAAATTCAGATTCAACATTTCTTCTTTTCAATTTTATCAACCAAGTAACACAACAAGTTTTCTAAGACACGAGCGACGACATAGATAAAAAATGAGCACGCATTGAACAAATCAAAATTTTAGTTAACAAGAACCATCTCTACTATAAAGACGCGTTAAAGATTAGATGGGACATTCTTGCTTTCTCGGCCCCATCAAAACCACCTCGACCTCTCAAGTAGCAGGATCCACTATCAAATCTCCGATCTAACCCTGCGCCACAACCATAATTGTAACCTCTATTGCTCCTCCCGCCTCCATAACCACAACTGCTCAGACCACCACCTCCATATATGCCAGCACCTCACATTCCCCCACCACCACTATAATAACCGCCGCCTTCTCCAATGCCGATCTGGGGATGTTGATGGTGATGTTATCTCCATCAAAGTTCTGCCCATTCTTAATATTTAGGTTTAGGTTTAGGGTTATTTTATTAGGTTTTAGTGTTTAGGTTTATTTTTTAATTTATTTAGTTGCTTTAGGTTTAGGTTTAGGGTTTAGGGTTTAGGGTTGAAGGTTTAGGGTTTTAGGGGTAATGCTTTTATGGTTTAGGATTTAGTGTTCAGTTTTTTATGGTTTTAGGTTTTAGGGATTATTAGGTTTAGAGTTTAGT
The DNA here is from genome assembly GCA_021442155.1 of Cymbidium sinense. Classification (NCBI taxonomy): domain Eukaryota; kingdom Viridiplantae; phylum Streptophyta; class Magnoliopsida; order Asparagales; family Orchidaceae; genus Cymbidium; species Cymbidium sinense. The sequence goes on from CM038226.1 coordinate 18,663,293, forward strand.
TTAGGATTTTAGATGTTTATTTAAAAAATTAAGTAAAATGATAGGTTTAGGTTTATTTAGTTTATTTAGTTTATTTATTTTAGTTTATTTTATTTTAAATTTTTATTTAAGTTTATTTTTTTTATTTAGTTTAGTTTATTTATTTTAGGTTTATTTTTTATTTTATTTTATTTTTTTTAGGTTTAAGTTTAGGTTTATTTTTTAGTTTAGTTCTTTTTAGGTTTAGGTTTAGGCTTTTATTTTATTTTTTTTGATATAGGTTTTAGGTTTTTATTTTAGGTTTATTTTTAGGTTTTTTATTTTAATTTAGGTTTATTTATTTAATTTATCCATTATTTATTGCTTGCCAGGTTAAGGTTTAGTTTTATTTATTCATTTAGTTTATTTTAGTTTAGGTTTAAGTTTATTTTTTTTTTTTTAGGTTTAGGTTTTTTTTAGTCTCAGAGAGGTTTTACTTTTATATTTATTTTTAAGTTTGTTTTAGTTTATTGTTTTAGATTTTATTTAGTTTTAATTAATTTTATTTTAGGTTTAGATTTTATTTTACTTAAAATTTTATTTTTAGTTTAGTTTAGATTTTTTTATATATTTTATTTTAGTTTAGTTTTATTTTATTTTTTATCTCTTTAGTTTAAGTTTAGTTTTGGTTTTTTTAGTTTTATGTTTATTTTATTTTATTATATTTATTTTTTGGTTTAGATTTTTATTTATTTTATTATTAGTTTTATTTAGTAGTTTAGGGTTTAGGGTTTTAGGTTAGGGTTTTGTGTTTCAGTTTTAGATTAGTTTGGGTTTTATCTTTTGGATTTGGTTTATGGTTTACCTAAGTTAGGGTTTAATTTTAGGTTTAGGGTTTGTTTAGTTTTTTAGGGTTTAGGGTTTTGTGTTTAGGGTTTTGGGGTTTAGTGTTAATTTAGGTATAGGGTTTTATAGGGGTAGGTTAGTTGGGTTGATTCATATATATTTTTTTTTTTATTTTTATTTTTTTTTTTTAAATTAAGAAAACCAAGATTTAGTTTATTTAGTTTATTTTTATTTATTTTATCTTTAGTTTAGTTTTTTTTAATTTGGTTTAGTTTATTTATTTTAGGTTTATTTATTTTAGTTTATTTTTGAGGTTTAGGACTATGTTTAGGTTTATTTTTTTAGTTTAGTTTTATTTTTATTTTATTTTTTAGGTTTAGTTTTTATTTTTTATTTTTAGATATAGGTTTAGGTTTTTTTATTTTTTTTCTTTTTTAGGTTTAGGTTTTAGGATTTTTTTTATTATAATTTTGGTTTTTTCTTTAACAAGTAAAACTCTAAACAATTGACCTTAGTAGGATAAAGACAAGTATTTTTATTAGCAACAATTTCATTTCAACCATGTATAATTTGTTCTAATCCAAATCATCCCGGCACTCTATTTTTATCTAGTATATTTTTGTTTAGTAGTATGTTTTAGTTTTATAAATCCCAATCTTCAAGGCTCACCAAACCCTAAACCCTAAACTAACTCTAAACCTTAAACCCTAAAACTAACCCTAAACCCTAATCTCTAAACCATAAACCTACAACCCTAAATCTTAAACCATAAACCCCCTAAACCCTAAACCCGAAACCTCGCTAAAACATAATCCATAAACCATAACCCTAAAAAATCTTAAACCCTAAACAGTAAATCCTAAACTAACCCTTAACCATAACTCTAACCCTAAACCCAAATCCCTAAACCCTAAAGCCCTAAACCCTAAACATTAAACTAACCTTAAACCCTAGAAAATCTTAAAACATAAACTAACCCTAAACCCTAAATAATCCTAAACCCTAAACCTTAAGCTAACCCTAAACCCTAAAGCAAATTAATTTTATGTAGTGTCTCTTTTAAGTTAGGGCTCAAGTAAATCTAAACCTAAACAACATTAACATAATATTTCCCTAATTTTAGAAGACAATAAGAATACTTCAAAATTGTTCATGTACTCATTTATAATTTTGGTTTTGCTTTAAAGTAAAACTCTAAAATTGATTTTAGATAAAGACAAGTTTATTTTAACAACATTTTCAATCATGAATAACTTGTTCTAATCTATTCTTCCCAGCTCTTCTATTTCCATCTAGATTTTGTTTAGAATGTTTTAGTTTTATCAATCCTAATCTTCACCAAACCTTAAACTCTAAACTAACCTAAACCCTAAACCCTAAAACTAACCCCAAAACAAACTAAAACTAAACTCCAACCTTAAACCCTAAACACTAAACCCTAAAACCCTAAACCCTAAACCCTAAACCATAAACCCTAAACCCTAAACCCTAAACCATAAACCCCTAAACCCTAAACCCTAAACTAAACTCCTAAACTAAACTATAAAATCCCAAAACTAATTAAATTGAACTAAATAACCCTAAACTAAACCTAAACTTAAACTCCTAACCCTAACTAAACCCTAAAAATAAACCTAAACCTAAACCCAAACTAAACAAACTAAAAAAACTAAACCTAAAAACTAAACCCTAAACTTAAAAATAAACTAAACTATAACCTAAACCCTAACCAACCCTAAACACTAAAACCCTAAAACTTATAGCCCAAACACTAAACCCCAAACCGTAGGCCCTAAACCCCAACCTTAAACCCTAAACCCTAAAACCCAAAACCCTAAAACACTAAATCCTAAACCCTAAATCATAAAACATACAACCCTAAACCCTAAACCCTAAAAACCTAAAATCCTAAACCTAAATAAAATAATAGAGATTTCTACTATAAATGATTAGCCTGAATTTCTCTAATATAGATAAAAACTATATGAGCTTTATATGACATACTAGACCACCTCTCTCAAGTTTCATAGAGATGCTAAAGGGTAGCTTCATGTTCTTGGACAAATGAAGAAATATTTTACTTAAGCTTTGACACCTAAGTGATGATCTATGAGTAATCCTCTTCTATAGATGAGATAACCTATATAATAATAGAATTCCTCTCTAATCGATATTATCTTCTCAACTGCAGCTCTTTCAATTTAACTGATATGTCGAGGAGCAAAATATGTGCTATAAAAAGCTCTCTTTAGTAGGATTTCAATGCTTTGAGACTGTGCTCAAGATGTTGGCGAATTAGGGAGACTTGATGCGAAGTATTGCTAAATGAGATTTTTACAATAGTGATTGTATCTGATGAAATCTCTTAATAAGTAGTGCATAATTAGAATAATTCAAACTCAATATCTCTGCATAGGGATTTCAAAAACTCTAGCTCTCCTACTTTGAGACTCAACACAGCAACGTAATATAACAAATAATTTGTTTCAACACAAAAGCAAGAAAGCTAAAAAAACTCTTAAGTTAATGCTTAAAAAGGCATAGTGTTGTGTTTATTTGGACACTCACAAAATTTTTGTCACATCTAAAATATGATTTAAGAGAGATTTTGGATCCCAACATAGATATCTATCATCTTTTCTATTTTTATTTTATTGGTAGTAGTGTTACTTCATTTAGATGTATTAATTTGAATTTGATTTAATGGTGGAAAGAATAATTCTACATTTGATGACATTCTTTTAAAGAATTTTGATGTTATTTGAAATCTAAAGTTTGTTGAATAGCCACATGCAAATTAATTTTATGTAGTGTCTCTTTTAAGTTTAATGCTCAAGTAGATCTAAACCTAAACAACATTAGCTTAATCTTTCCCTAATTTTACAAGACAACAAGAATACTTCAAATTTGTTCATGTACTCATTTATAATTTTGGTTATTTTGCTTTAGCAAGTAAAACTATAAACAATTGATCTTAGTAGGATAAAAATAAAATTTTTTTTAACAATAATTTCATTTCAACCATGCAATAACTTGTTATAATCCTAATCTTCACGACTCTCTATATATATCTAGTAGATTTTTGTTTAGCAATATGTTTTAGTTTTATAAATCCCAATCTTCTGCTCATACCCTAAACCCTATACCTAAATCCTAAACTCTAAACCATAAACCTATAACCCTAACCCTAAACCATAAAACTAAACCCTAAACTATAAACACTAAAACTGTAAGTTTAAACTAAAACCATAAACCCTAAACCTAAACTTAAACCCTAAATCCTAAAATTACTAAACCTAAACTATAAACTTAAACCTAAAACTAACTAACCTAACTCCTAACCCTAAACTTAAACCCTAAACAATCCTAAACCTAAACCTAAACTAAATTCTAAACCTAAAACCTAAACTATAAACAACTAAACCTAAAAATCCTAAACTATAAACTAAATCATAACCAACTCTAACTAAACCCTAAAACCCTAAACCTTAAAGTAAACACTAAACTCTAAACCTAAACCTAAACTAAACTATAAACCCTAAAATAAACCTAAACTAAAACTATAAACCAAACCTAACACTAAACCTAAACCCTAAACCCAAATAAACTAAATAAAACCCTAAATCATAAAATAAACCCTAAACCCTAAACCCTAAGCCTAATCCCTAAACCTCTAAAACCTAAACCCAAACCCTAAAACCTAAACCTAAACAAAATAAAAGAGATTTTGTATAAATGATTAAATTTCTAATATATAAAAATTGTATGAGCTTTATATGCCATATTAGACCGCTCTCAAGTTTTATGGTGATGCAAAGGGTAGCTCAGACGGACAAATGAAGAAAGAATCTACTAAGTTTAGACACCTAAGTGATGATCTATGAGCAATTATTTTATAGTCAGAGAACTTATAATAGTAGAACTCTCTAAGTTTATATTGTCTTCTCAACTACAGCTCTTTCAATTTAGTAAATATATTGAAGAGCTAAATCTGTACTTTAAAAAGCTATCTTTAGTAGGATTTCAATGCTATTGTTCTCGAGATGTTGGCAAATTAGGGAGACTTGATGCGAAGTATTGTTGAATGACATTTTTACAATAGTGATTGTATATGATGAAATCTCTTGTTAAGTAGTGTGTAACTAGAATAATTTGAACTCAATATCTCTGCACATGGATTTCCAAAACTATAGCTCTCCCACTTTGAGACTCAACACGGCAACATAATGTAACAAATAATTCACTTCAACACAAAAGCAAGAAGCTCAAGTAAAAATCCTAAGTCAATGCTTAAAAATAGGTGGCATAGTTTTGTGAGAGATTTAAGACACTAACAGATTTTTTCCTGACTTATAAAATATGATTTAAGAGATATTTTGGACCCCAACATAGTATCTATCATCTTTTCTATTTTTCTTTTACTGGTAGTAGTGTTACTTCATTTAGCTGTATTCATTTGAATTTGATTTAATACTGGAAAGAATAATTCCTACATTTGATGATATTCTTTTAGGTGCAAGAAATTTTGATTTTATTTGAAATCTAAAGTTTGTTGAAAAGCCACATGCAAATTAACTTTATGTGGTGTCTATTTTAAGTTTAGGACTCAAGTCGATCTAAACCTAGACAACATTAGCTTAATGTTTCCCTAATTTTAGAGGACAACAAGAATACTTCAGATTTGTTCACGTACTCATTTATAATTTTGTTTTTTGCTTTAGAAAGCAAAACTCTAAATAATTGATCTTAGTAGGATAAAGACAAGTATTTGTTTAACAACAATTTCATTTCAACCATGTAATAACTTATTTTAATCCCAATCTTCCCGGTTCTTTATTTCTATCTAGTATATTTTTGTTTAGCAGTATGTTTTAGTTTTATAAATCCTAATCTTCAAGGCTCACCAAACCCTAAACCATAAACTAACCCTCAACCATAAACCCTAAAACTAACCTTTAACCTGAAACTCTAAGCCATAAACCTACAACCCAAAACCATAAACCTTAAACCCTAAACCCTAAACTCTAAATCGTAAACCCTAAAATCCTAAACCATAAACCCTAAACTCCAAACCCTAAACCCAAAGCCCTAAACCCTAAACCTTAAGCCCTAAATCGTAAATCTTAAATTAACCCTAAACCCTAAACCTAACCTAAACTCCTAACTTAGCTCTAACCAAACTATAAACCCTAAACCCTAAACCTTAAACTAAAACTAAACCTAAACTTTAACTAAAATCCTAAACCCTAAACTATAAACTAACCCTAAACCCAAAACTAAACCCTAAACCATAAACTAACCCTAAACCCTAAGCTAACCCTAAACCCTAAACCCTAAACCCTAAACACTAAACCCTAAACCCTAATCCCTAAACCGTAACCCTAAATTGTAAACCCTAAACCCTAAAACCCTAAATCCTAAACCCTAAACCCTAAGTTATAAAAACCTAGACACTAAAACCTAAACTAAATAAAACCTAAAATTAAAATAAATACATAAACCTACACCTAAATAAAATAAAAAAAACAAATAAAATAATAAATTAAACTTAAACCTAAACCTAAATCTAAAAATAAAATAATATAAAAAAAACTAAAATAAAAAAAAATCTAAATTAAAATAAATAAAAACCTAAACTAAACTAAAATAAATAAAATAAACCTAAAAAAAATTAAATATAATAAAAACTAAATGCAAAATAAAAATAAAATAAAATAAAATAAAAACTAAATAAAAACTTAAACTTAGAAGATAAAACTAAAAATAAAATCTAAAAATAAATAAAAAATAATACCTAAACACTAAACTAAAAAAACCTAAACCTAAAATAAAAATAAAATAAATCTAAACCTAAACTAAAATAAATAAAACCTAAACCAAAACCTAAACTAAATAAAATAAACTAAACTAAAAATAAACCTAAACCTAAACTTAAAAATAATATTCCAAATAAATCTAAAATAAAAATTGAAAACCCAAACCTAAAAAAATAAAATAAAAATCTAAACTTAAACCTAAAAAAAAAAAAAATTAAAACCTAAACTTAAGAAATAAATTAAAAATAAAACTCAACTAAAAAATAAACCTAAACCTAAACACAAACATAAAAAATAAACTAAACTTAAAAACCTAAATTAAAATAAATAAACCTAAAATAAATAAACTAAATAAAAATACAAAATAAACCTAAATAAAAATAAAAATAAAAATAAAGTAAACTATAATAAATTAAAAATAAACTAAATATACTAAATAAAAATAAACTTACCATTTATTTAATTTTAAAAAAAAAAACTTTAAACCCTAAACCCTAAACCATAACTCTAATCCCTAAACCCTAAAACTCTATACCATAAATCATAAACCCTAAACCCTAAACCCTAAACCCTAACTCTAAACCCCAAACCCTAAACCTAAACGTAAAGTAACTAAATAAATTTAAAAATAAACATAAAACCAAAACACTAAATCTTAAACCCTAAACCCTAACCTTAACCCTAAACCCTAAACCCTAAATTGATCCTAAACCCTAAAAATCCTAAACCCTAAAGCCTAAACCCTAAACCTTAAAGCTTAAACCCTAAACTTGCCCTAAAAAAAATTAAAAAATAAAACCTAAAATAAAATAAAAACTAAATAAAAACCTAAACCTAAAAAATATACCTAAAAATAAATCCTAAAGAAAATAAAAAATAAAACCTAAATCTTAAACTAAAAAAACCCTAAACCTAAAATAAAGATAAAATAAATAACATAAAATAAACTTAAACCTAAACTAAAATAAACTAAATTAATTAAATAAAACCTAAAACTAAGCATAAAATAAACTAAACCTAAACCTAAACCTAAACCTAAACCTAAACTAAATAAAATAAAATAAATTAAAAATAAATCTAAACCTAAAGTAAAAAAAATAAAACCTAAAATTAAACCTAAAAAAATAAAAAAATAAAAAAACCTAAACCTAATCCTAAAAATAAAAAATAAAAGCTAAACCTAAAAAATAAATTAAAAATAAAACTAAACAAAAAATAAACCTAAACATGAACCTAAAAAATAAACTAAAATAAAAAAACTAAACTAAAATAAATAAACCTAAAATAAATGAATAAAACTAAATAAAAATAAAAAAATAAAATAACTGAAATAAATAAATAAAAACTAAATAAACCTAAACCTATCAGTATACTTACTTTAAAAAAATAAAAAAAATTAAACATAAAAATAAAATAAAATAATCCCTAACCCTAAGCCCTAAACCCTAAAACTAACACTAAACCTAAACCCTGAACTCCAAACCTAAACCAAAACCTAAACCTAGAAATAAAATATAAAACCTAAAGATAAAAATAAAATAAAATAAAAACTAAACTAAAAAATAAACATAAACGAAAACCTAAACCTAAAAAAATAAACTAAAATAAAAAACCTAAACTAAATTAAATGAACTTAAAATAAATAAACCAAATAAATAAAAATAAAAAAACCTAAATACAAATAAAAAATAAACTAAAAAACCTAAACATACTAGTTTACTTAATTTTTAGAACTAAAAAATAAAAAACCCTAAACCTTAAACCCTAAACTCTAAATCTTAAACCCTAAACCCTAAACTTATAACCCAAAACCCTAAACACTAAACTCTAAAAAACCCTAAACCCTAAGCTAACCTTATACCCTAAACCCTAAACCCTAAAAACCTAAAAACCTAAACATAAACTAAATAAAACCTAGAAATAAAATAAATAAATAAAACTTAAACCTAAATAAAATAAAAACCTAAATCCTAAACTAAAAAAACCTAAACCTAAAATAAATAAAATAAAATAAACCTAAACCTAAACTAAAATGAACTAAATTAAAATAAATAAAACCTAAACTTAAACCTAAAATAAACTAAACCTAAACCTAAACTTAAACTAAATAAAAAACTAAAAGAAAAAAACCTAAACTTAAACTAAAAATTACACCTAAAAATAAACCAAAAATAAAAACCTAAAACCTAAACCTAAAAAAATAAAATAGAAACCTAAACCTAAATCGAAAAATAAAAAATAAAACCTAAACCTAAAAACTAAAAATAAAGCTAAACTCAAAAGAAAACATAAACATAAACCTAAACATAAAAAAATAAATTAAAATAAAAAACCTAAACAAAAATAAATAAACTTACAATAAATAAACTAAACTAAAGAAAAATAAAAATTAAAACTAAATAAGAATAAAAAATAAAATAAACTAAAATAAATAAAAATAAACTAAATAACCTAAATAAATATAAACCTACTAGTTTACTTAATTTTAAAAAAAAAAAAACCTAAACCATAAACCGTAAACCCTAAACCCTAAACCTATAATGTTGAACCCTAAACCCAAAACCCAATACCCTAAATCCTAAACCCTTAACCCTAAACCCTAACACTAACCCTAAACCCTAAACCTTAAACTAACCCTAAACCTTAAAGACCCTAAACCCTAAACTAACCCTAATCACTAATCCCTAAACCCTAAATCCTCAAAACCCTAAACCTTATACCCTAAATCCTAAACACTAAACCCTAACCCTAAAAAACCATAAAATCTAAACCATAAACCCTAAACTAATAAACCTAAACTTAAACTTACCTAACTCACCTTAAACTATAAACTCCTAAAACCTTAAACCTAAACCTAAATTCAACCTAAACTTAAACTTAAACTTAAATAACTATAAACTTAAACTATAAAGTAACCTAAAAAAACCTAAACTCTACACTCCTAAACTATAAACTTACCCTAAACCTGCTAACCTTAAACCTTAAAATCATAAACACTTAAGTTTAAAGCTCCTAAACCTAAACCTTAAACCCTAAACCCTAACCCTAAACCCTAAACCCTAAAACCTAAAAACCTAAACCCTAAACCTAAAACCTAAATCAAACTATAAACCATAAACCCTAAACCCTAAACCCTAAAAAAACCCTAAACCCTAAATCATATTCCATAAACTAACCCTAAAGCCTAAACTATAAACTCTAACCCTAACCTAATCAATTAAACCCTAAACCTAAAACTATTATGTATTTTGTCACCTTGGTTTGCTAATGATGGTTTTTCCAATTGCTTTTCGTTGTCCTTTCTCTCTGGTTTTGCTCACTAAGAGGAGTGTGACCTTAATGGCTCTTTATTTTTTGGTTGTAGCTTGGAGAACTATTTTCTTGCGGCTATCTATCCTTTATTTCATGATGTTCTACATGAGTGTAAGTTTGGATGCTTTTGGATTGTTATATCTTCAAAAAATTTTGTGAGCCTCCTGTAATACTGAGGTTCTATTTTTTTATTTGTGTTCTTAACTAGCAGGCTACAAACTACTGGTTGGATGTTTTTTAGACTTGGCTGATGATGACCCAATTAGGGTTCTTATTTGCGACTATCTCTGGTTGTTGGATTATTTGTGAACTTGAATGGCTCTTTCTTTTTTTATTTTTGGCTATTGTATCTAGCTGTTTAAAATGGATTCGCCTATCCTTAGATTTGGATTGGTATCTATTGTCTAAGGCTTTCCCTTGGGACTTTTTTTATGTTTGTGACTGAATGACTCTTTTTTTCTTTCATCCTGATGGTTCTAAGTCTATTGATTTGAATCCTTAGCAGTGGTGGCTTGCAGAGTGGATTGCATTATTGACTGCTTGGATTGGGTACTCTAACTAGATGGTTTGGTCAAAAGAGTATTTACTTTGTTATAATTTTCTTGATCTTTTGAGTCTATGTTTTGAATCGCTTACTTTCCCATTCTTCTCTTTTCTACCTACTAGATTTTCATTTTTTGAGTAACCTCTTCCCTTTCCTATTTTGATGGTTGCCTTGCTTCCTAGCATTCTTGATGTTATTCTTACTGTTCCTCTAAATATTATTATTTCTAATTTTTTGCATGTTTGTTTAATGAATGACCTTATCAACTATGGTCCTCCTTTTCCTTTGTTTGGTCTTTATTTAGACCTTTTTCCCATATTATGAGGTTTTCTCCTAGTAACTGTGTTAGCAATTCTTGGTGGTCGCTTTGATGGTGCTCCCTCTGGTCTAATGCTTTCCTAATGGGTTACCTCCTTATTTGGTTTTAATCGAGTTTAATATATATATTGGTGTTTTGTGTTGTTTTTTATGCAATTTTTTGCATCGTCATTGGATAAGCTACAAGAGGCTCCAATGATGGCCTTGATGTTTCCCACCTTTTGGCTAGTAGTGCTATATAATTGTAACCCTTCACTTGAAGTTCGATGCTTACATATGGTCGCTCCTAAAATGATTATGATTGAGCTTTCTCTTCATCTTTTTACTTCTTTCTACTTTTATATTTTTATGCTTAATTAACTATTTCATTATATGTACTCATCCCTTTACAAGCTTATTGCAGATCTCTGGTAGAGGTTGGGAGACTTTTGCTGCTAGATTGTGCTGGTTTCAAAAGGAGCAGAGGAAGTTTGCTGCTGATTTCAAGGATTATTTTTGGTGGATCTCTATTTCTTTTTTTATTAGCTTACTTTCATTACTATTGTATTAGCTAGGGGGCTTATCTCCTTAGACTTTTGTAGCTTCATTAGCTTAGAGATTTGCCCTCTGGTATTTTGTACATTTGTGGCAAAATTTTCCTAAATTCCCCAAAAAAAACCCCTAAAACCCTAAACTAACCCTAAACCCTATACTCTAAAACCTAAACCCTAAACAATAAACTAACCCTAAACCTTAAATGATAAGATAACCCTAAACCCTAAGCTAACCCTAAACCCTAAACCCTAAACCATAAAATCCAAAACCCTAAACCCTAAACCCTAAACCCTAAATCCTAAACCCTAAACCCTAAACCCGAAACACTAAACCCTAAATCCTAAAAACCTAGAAACCTAAACCTAAACTAAATAGACATTAAAATAAAATAAATAAATTAACCTAAACCTAAATAAAATAAAATAAAAACTTAAACTTAAACCTAAACCTAAACCTAAAAAATAAAATAAATTAAATTAATTAAAATAAAATAAATAAAAATGTAAACTAAACTAAAAAAAATAAAATAAACATAAGAATAAAAATGTAAATATAATAAAAACTAAACGTAAAATAAAAATAAAATAAAATAAAATAAAAACTAAATAGAAACCTAAACCTAAAAAATAAAACTAAAAATAAAACCTAAAAATAAAAAAAAAATAAAACCTAAACCATAAATAAAAAAAACCAAAACCTAAAATAAAAATAAAATAAATCCAACCCTAAACTAAAATAAATAAAACCTAAATCTAAACCTAAAATAAACTAAACCTAAACTAAATAAATTAAAATAAATTAAAAATAAACCTAAACCTAAACTAAAAAATAAAACCTCAAAATAAACCTAAAATAAAATCTTAAAACCTAAACCTAAAAAAGTAAAATAAAAACTTAAACCTAAACCTAAAAATAAAAAATAAAACTTAAACCTAAAAAATAAAATAAAAATTAAACTCAACCAAAAAATAAACCTAAACCTAAACTTAACACTTAAAAAATAAACTAAAATAAGAAAACTAAACTAAAATAAATAAACTAAACTAAATAAAAATAAAAAATAAACCTAAATAAAAATAAAAAATAAACTAAAATAAATAAAAAATAAACTAAATATACAAAATAAACCTAAACCTATCGATTTATTTACTTTTAAAAAAAAATCTTAAACCCTAAACCCTAAACTCTAAACCCTAAACCCTAACCCTAAACCCTAAACCCTAAAAGCATAAATCCTAAAACCCTAAACCATAAACAGTAAACCCTAAACCCTAAACTCTAACCCTAAACCTAAACATAAAGTAACTAAATAAATTAAAAAATAAACCTAAACCATAAAACCTAATAAACATAAACCTAATCCTAAACCTTAAGCATGGGCAAAACCTTCATGGCAGGAACATCACCATCAACCAAGCTTAGTCTAGATCTACATGTAGAAAAGAAAGGTGGTTGTCACAAAGGGTTGGGGATGAGGTGCATATGGAGGTGATATGAAAAGGTGGTTATGGGCGGGAGGAGTGACATAGAGACATTAGAGTTTGGCCAGGGAGAAATAATGGATATGATGGTGGATCCCGCTACTTGAGAGGTCGGGGTGGTTCTGATGGGAACTAGAGAAAGAAGAATCGTCTACGCATATGGACCTATGTCTTTACATTAGAGATAGTTCTAGTTATCTAGGGTTTTTGATTTACTCTATACGTGCTCATTTTTTATCTATGTCATCACTTATGTCTTAAAAAAGTTGGTGTGTTACTTCGTTGATGAAATTGTAAAAGAAGAAATATTGAATATAAATTTATTCTCTGTTAAGAAAAAAAACCAAAAACTCTAAACTTGAAATTAAAACCTGAACCTTAAACCTAAAATCTCAACCCTAAACCCTAAACCCTAAACCCTAAACTATAAACCCTAAACCCCATACCCTAAACCCTAAACCCTAAACCCTAAACACTAAAAAGCTAAAAACCTAAACCTAAACTAAATAAAATCTAAAAATAAGATAAATAAACCCTTAACTAAAAAAACACCTAACCCTAAAATAAAAATTAAATAAAACTATACCTAAATAGAAATAACTTAACTAAAATAAATAAAACCTAAACCTAAACCTAAAATAAACTAAACCTAAACCTAAACCTAAACTAAATAAAATAAGCTAAACTAAAAATAAACCTAATCCTAAACTAAAAAATAAAACCTAAAAATAAACTTAAAATAAAATGTAAACCTAAAAAACCTAAACCTAAACCAAAAATAAAATAAAATTTAAACATAAAATAAAATAAAATAACTAAACTAAATAAACATAAACCTAAACCTACCTTAAAATAAACTAAGATAAAAAACTTAAACTAAGATAAAAAACTAAACTAAATAAAATAAAATGAACCTAAATAAAAGAAAAATAAAATAAACTAAAATAAATAAAAAATAAACTAAATAAACTTAAGCTGACTGGTTTACTTAAATTTTTTTAAAAAAAAACTCTAAACACTAAGCTAACTCTGAACCCTAAACCCTACACCCTAAAAAACCATAAACCTTAAAGCCTAAACACTAAACCCTAAACCCTAACTCTACACCCTAAACCCTAAAACCCTAACGCTAAACCCTGAACCCTAAACCTTAAACCCTAAAAACCTAAAAACCTAAAAACCTAAACCTAAACTAAATAAAACTTAAAAATAAAATAAATAAAAAAACCTAAACCTAAATAAATTAAAATAAAATAAAATAAAATAAAAACCTAAACCTAAACCTAAAAATAAAATAAGATAAGCTAATAAAAATAAAAATAAATAAAATAAATAATAACCTAAACTAAACTAAAAAATTTAAATAAACTTAAGAATAAAAACCTAAATAAAATAAACTAAGTAAAATAAAATAAAATAAACCAAAATAAATAAAATAAAATAAAATAAAACTAAATAAAAAACCTAAAACCTAAAAATAAACCTAATAATGAAAAATAAAAAACCCTATAAAAAAAAAAAACCTAAAATAAAATAAAATGCATAAAATAAAATAAACCTAAACCTAAACTAAACTAAAATAAATAAATACATGACCTACAACCCTACCATAAACCATAAACCCTAAACCCTAAACTATAAACCCTAAACCCTAAACCTTAACCCACCCTAAACCCCACCCCACAGAACCCTACTAGTCCTATGCCCTAAACCCTAAACCCTAAACCCCAACCAAAACTAAATCTAACCCTAAACGCTAAACCCTAAAATTCTACTAAACCCAAATCCTAAACCCAACTAAAACCACAAAAACCAAAATAAAATAAAATAATTGAACTAAAATAAACCTCTAAATAATAAATTAAAACTAAAAAACTAAAATAAATCAACCTAAAGTAAATAAACTAAACTAAATAAATAAAATAAACCTAAAATTAAAATTAAAATAAACTAAAATAAATAAAAAATAACTAAAAACTACTTGGGTTTACTTGATTTTAAAAAATAACTTAACCCTAAACCCTAAAACCTCTTGGTTTGCTTTTAAAAAAAAACACAAAACCCTAAATCCACAAATCCTAAACCCTAAACTCTAAACCTAAAATTTAACTAACCAACCACAAACTAAACCTAAACTCCAGATCCAAACCTGATCTTAAACCCACACTCTACTCTAACCTAAACCTTAAACTAAACCACAAAATCCTGACCATAAACAAAACTAAACCCTAAACCCAAACAAAACCACAAACGCTAACCCATGACCCAAATCCTAAACCTTGAACTCAACCCTAATCCCAAAACCTAAACCACAATTGAAAACTAAACCTAATAAAATAAAATTAAACTCAACTAAAAAATAAACATAAACCTAAAATAAACTAAAATAAAAACCTACTAAACTAAATAAATCTAAAGATAAAATAAACTAAATAAATAATTAAAAGTAAATCTAAAAAAATAAAATAATAAATAAAAGTAAAATAAAATAAATAAAAATAAACTAAATATAAATAAACTTAAAACCTGGGTTTCTTGATTTTTTTTAAAACCACAAACCATAATCCTAAACCTAAACAAAGTAACTACTATAATACTACCCAAACCTAACTAAACCTAATGCTAAATCAAACCTAAAAAATCCTAAACCTTAACCTAACCTAAACTAAACTCCCTACCAAAAACCTAAACTAAACCACAAAAATACTAACAATCTTACTACCCTAAACTCTAAACTGACCCTCCCTACCCTAAACCACTACTACCCTACTACCAAAAAAAAACCCTAGGCCACTGAACCTAAAACCCAAATCACAATTCTAAAAAAGCACAAATAAAATATCCAAAAATAAAATAAAAAATCTAATTCTAAATAAAATCAAAACCTAAATTAAAACCTAAACCTAAACCTAAACTTGAACATAACTCTAAAATAAAATAAAATTAAAACTAAAATAAAGAAATAAAACCTAAACTAAAAATAAAATAAACTAAAATAAAAAACCTAAATAAAATAATTAAATGAAAATAAAATAAAATAATAAAATAAAATAAAACTAAATAAAAAATACTTAAAATATAAACCTAAATGATCAAAAGAAAACTAAACCTTAAACTAAAAAAAAAAAAAAAACATAAACCTAAAATAAACAAAATAAAATAACTAAACTTAAATTAAAAGCTAAACTAAATAAATAAACCTAAACCTAAACCAAACTAAAAATAAAAAAATAAAACCCAAAAACTAAAATAAAACCAAGTCCTAAACTTAAAAATAAAAATAAAACCTAAATAAAATAAAATAAAATAAAACTAAATAAAGTAAACCTAAACATACCTAAAAATAAACAAAAATAAAAATAAACTAAAATAATAATCCTAAATAAATAAACTAAACTAAATAAAAATAAAACATACCTAAATAAAATAAAAATAAAATAAACTAAAATAAATAAAACTAAATAAATAAACCTACCAATTTACTTAATTTAAAATTAAATAAATAAATAAACCCTAAAATAAAATCCTAAACTAACCCTACACCCTAAACCCTAAATCTTAAACCAAACCATAAAAACAAAACTTACAACCCAAACTAAAACTAAATACAAATGTTAAAACCTAAAACCTAGGCTGGGCTAAATAAAACCAAAAAAAACCTATATAAAATAAAATAAAATAAAAAGAAACCTAAACATAAATCGATATAAAATAAAATAAAATAAAAACTACATTAAAATAAAATAAATAAAACCTAAACTAAACTAAAAGAAATAAAAATCTAAAATAAAACCTAAATGAAATAAAACCTAAATGTAAAATAAAATAAAATAAAATAAAATAAATTGAATAAAACCTAAACCTAAAATAAACCTAAAAATAAATAAAATAAAATTTATACCCTAAACATAAAAAAAACTAAACTAACTAAATAAAATAAATAAAACCTAAACTAGCCTAAACCTAAACCCTAAATAAATTAAGTAAACTAAAAGAAACTTAAACTAAAATAAAACCTAAAAGAAATTTAAAATAAAAAACCTAAAGCTAAAAAAAATAAAATAAAACATATACACATTAATAAAATCTAAACCCTAAACTTAATAATAAATAATAAAACCTAAACCTAAAATAAAATAAAATAAAACTAAACTAAAGAAACATAAACCTAAACCTAAAAGTAAACTAAAATAAAAACCTAAACTAAAATAAATAAACATAAAATAAATAAACTAAACTAAATAAAAATAAAAAATAAACCTAAATAAGATAATAAAATGTACTAAATAAACTAAATAAACCTAAACCTACCTATCAGTTTACTTAAATTTTTTAAAAGAAAAACATAAACCTTAAACCCTAAACCCCAAACCCTAAATCCTAAACCATAAATCATAAACCCTGGAATTAACCCTAAACCCTAAACCTAGAACCCTAAACCCTAAACCCTAAACCCAATCCAAATAAAATAAAACTAAACTAATAATGATAAAATTAATAACAAACTAATAACTAATAATAATACCTAACTAAAACTAATAAAATTAACTAAATAAATAATAATAAAACTAATAATAAACTTAGAAACTAAAACTAAAAAAATAACTAAAACTAATAATAATAATTAAAACTTAATAAACTAACTAAAATCATAAAACCCTAATAAATAAATAAAATAAATTAATAAAATAACAATAATAATAATTAGAAACTAATAAAAAGTAATTAAAACTAATAATAATAATAATAATAATAATAATAATAATTGTAATAAACTAATAAATAATAAAACTAAACCCTATAATAAAACCAAATAAATAAAACCCATAATAACTAAACTAAAACTAAATTAAACAAAACTAAAACTTAAAACCCCACTAATAAACTAAAATGAACCCTAAAAACCTAATAAAAACTAATTAAACAAAGAATAACTAATAAACTTAAAACTAATACAATACAACAACAACAACAACAACAACAACAAAAATCCCACTTGGGTGGGATTTACATGAATCCTTCATCTCCATTGTGTCCTATTATACTAATAAACCTAAAATATAAAAAATTAACAACTAACTAATAAGCATAATAGAACTAAAACCTAATAATAATAACTAAACTAAACTAACTAAATTGATTAAACCCTAAATCCTTTTAGTTAAAAAAAATCCTAAACCCTAAACCCTAAACCTTAAAAACCCTAAACACTAAAGTTGAAACACTAAACCCTAAACCCTAATCCTAAACCCTAAACCCTAAAACCTTAAACCCTAAAACCTAAATCCTAAACCCTGAAAACCTAAACCTGAACTAAATAAGACCTAAAAATAAAATAAATAAATAAAACCTAAACCTAAATAAAATAAAATAATAAAATAAAATAAAAACCTAAACTAAAACCTAAACCTAATCTTAAGAATAAAAAACCTAAATAAAATAAAAACTAAGCATAAAATAAAAATAAAATAAAATAAAAACTAAATAAAAACCTAAACTTAAAAAAAATAAACCTAAAAAATATAAAAAATAAAACCTAAACTCTACATTAAAAAAACTTAACCTAAAATAAAAATAAAATAAACAAAATAAAATAAATATAAACATAAACTAGAAAAACTAAACGAAAATAAATAAAATTGAAACCTAAACCTAAACCTAAACTAAATAAATGAAATAAAATAAATATAAATCTAAACTAAAAAAACCTTAAAAAAAATGAACCCTAAAACCTAAATAAAAAGCAAATAAAACTTAGTAAAAAATAAAATATAAATAAACTCACTAAAAATAAACTTAAACTAACTTGAAAATAAATAAAATAAAAAACATAAACTAAAAATAAATAAACCTAATAAATAAACTAAACTAAAATAAAATAAAATAAATATAAATAAAATAAAATAAACTAAATATACTAAATAAACCTAAAATCTTGGTATTAATTTTTTTAAAAAATCTTAAACATAAATCCCAAACCCCACTAAACCTGTACTAAAATGTAACCCAAACACATAACTAAATATATGGGGTTTATTTAATTTTTTTAAAAAACCTAAAACCCCACCCCAAACACTGCACTACTTAACCCACCACAAACCCAAAACCATAAAAATAAAACTGACTAAACCTACTACCACTAAATATAAAAACAACCCTAAACCTAACAACCTACCATGAACCCTGAAGCCAAAACCCAACTAAAACTAAATATAAATAAAATAAACTAAACTAAAACATATAAAATAAATAAAATAAAACAAACTAAAATAGTTAATAAACCTAACTAGGCCTACCTAAAACCCAAAAACTACTAAATGGATGCTAATCTTACCCTAAATCTACCACTAAATCCAAAAAACCTTAAAACCCCATAAATCCTAAAACCCTACTCTAAAATATACCCTAACCCTAACCTAATAAATACCTAAAACCACAAATATACCCATAATTAACCACAAAATATTCCACAAATAAACCCACTAGCCAAAACCAAACTACCCAAAATCTTAAACCTAAAAATAAATTAAATAAAATAAATAAAAACCTAAATAAAATTAATAAATAAAAATAAAATTAAACAAAACTAAACCTAAGCAAAATAAAATAAAAATAAAATAAAATAAAATTAATAAAACCTAAACTTAACTAAATAAAATAAATAAACCTAAAAATAAAAAAAAAAAAACTAAATAAATAAAACCAAACAAAAATAAAATAAAATAAAACAAAATAAAATCTAAACCAAAAAAATAAACTTAATTAAATAAAAATAAACTAACCCTAAACAAAAAAAAACCTAAACCTAAAATAAATAAATTAAAATAAACCTAAACCTAAATGAAAATAAACTAAACTAAAATAAATAAAACCTAAAATAAATTGAACTTTAACCCTAAACTAAATAAAATAAAATAAAGTAAAATAAACTAAACAAACTAAAATAAAAAAATCAAAAATAAACCACAAAATAAAATAAAACCTAAAGCTAAAGCTAAACCTAAAATAAAATTAAACCTAAACCTAAAAATAAAATAAAAATAAAACTAAATTGAAAAATAAACCTAAACCATACCAAATCTAAAAATAAGTATAATAAAAAAACTAAAATAAATAACCAAATAAATAAATAAAATAAAATAAAATAAAATTTGCTTATAAAATTAAAATAAAATGACTAATAAATAAAATAAAATAAATAAAGCTAAACTGTGGGTTCATAATTTTAAAAATCCTAAACTAAATTCTACCATAAACCCTAAACCTTGGACTCTAACCCAAACTGAACTGACCTTAAGACCCTAAAAACTGTGCCCTATCAACCTAAATCCTAAATCTAAAACCCACCAAAAACCCATACTAACTGAAATATAACTGACCAAAACCACAAACCACAAAGCCAAGTAAACCATCCTAAAAACCAACCTAAAATTGAACCCTAAACTAATCCTAAATCTAAACCCTAGCCACAAACCCTAAACCTAAACCTAATAAATAAATAAACCCAAAAATAATAATTTATAACTAGACTAAATAAAATCAATGAGCTCTAACCCTGGACATAATCCAAAGATCTTAAAAAAACTAACTTTAACTAAACATAAAAAAAACCTATCTATTTATAAATAAATAAATAAAAACTAAACTTAAATAAGATAAAAACTAAATAAAATAACTAAAATATACTACCTATAAATAAAATAATAATAAATAAACTAACAAAGATAAAACTTGAATAAAACTCAAATAAGACTATGTACCCAACCAACTCTAATAAAACCAAAATAATAAAAATCCTAACCCACCCAAATCTACCCAACTATTCTAAACCATACCCTAAAACTTACCACTGAGCCACTAAAAACTAACTATCAAACCATACCATACCACAAAACCAATCTAACTACTCTTAAAACTGATCATACCCTACCTTAAATATCAAAACCCAACCATAAACCTAAATAAAGTATAAACTATCTAAATAAAACATAAAATAAAAAATATATAAAAAAATCTAAACCTAAATGAAATATAAAATAAAATAAAATAAAGCTAAACTACCTAAACCTAAACTTAAAAATTAAAATAAAAATAAACTCATAAAATAAATTAAAATAAAAATAAAAATGTAAACTAAAATAAAATAACGTAGAATAAAACTTAAAAATTAAAACTAAATGTAAAACAAAATAAACAACAACAAGCCTTAATCCCACAGGTGGGGTTGATACATATATCTCCATTATGTCTATTATGTCAAATTCTCATTTAAATCAGTATACTAAGATCATTTATACATCTTAACCAACTCTTTTTAGTTACCTCTACCTTTCTTAACTTAAGGAAAATCTAATGCATCTACTCTCTAATGGGTCATCAGATGACGCTTTATGTGGCCAAACCATAAGCGACTCTCCTAATCTTATCTGCGGAGCTATTCCAACTTTTTTTCCGATATACTCATTTTGCATTCTATCTGAGTAAAGCCACTCACCTAAGCATCCTCATCTGTAACACTTAACAGTCTTATGCTTCTCTTTATTGGCCAACATTTTGCACCATAAGTCATTATAGGTCTTACAACCATCTTATAAAATTTTCCTTAAGTTTAGTGGAACTTTTCATCACATAATAGGTAGATGCATTCTTACTTCAACCATCCAACTTGAATTCTAATAATAACATCTCCATCTATTTCACCATCATTTTGAATAATGAGCCTAAATATAAAATGCCCACTCTTATAAATGACTTGTTCACCAATGTCACAACACTATCACTAGAACTTCTACTAAAATTACACTCCATATATTAGTTTTAGATCTACTTAAATGAAAACCGACTTAGTTGACCTCCATAATTCAAGTTTATTGGTTCCTCTCAGTCTTATCAACAAGAAGAATGGCATCATTAAGCATACACCAAGGTACATTATAAATGCTGGTAAGAACATCCATAGTAAAAGTAAAGATGGGGCTTAAAGGATCCTTGATGTAATCCAACTAAAATAGGAAAATATTTCAATCCTCCTTGTGTTTGGACATAAGTACTCTAGTATACATATCCTTAATGACTTGATATAACCAATATTAACTCTTTATTCTAGATCTCTCCAAGAACATCTCTTGAAACTTTATCTATGCTTTCTCTAAATCAATAATATCATATGTAGATCCTCCTTACTTTCTCTATGCTTCTCCATCAAACCCTTAACAAATGTATAACATCCATAGTAGATCTACGGCATGAAACCAAACTTTGAGAACCTTATATCATTGAGTTTACTCTCTCCCATAATTTTAATGTATGGCACATTAACTAATTCCTCTATAATTTGCACACTCTTGTGCATCACATTCTTAAATATAGGAACCAACAAACTCTTTCTCCACTCATCGGCATCTTTTAGTCTTTAAAATGACATTAAAAGATTTGTAAAGAAATTCCTTGATCTCTAAACATTTCCACATACATTGGAATATTATCGGTCTCTTGCTTTTCCACATTTCATCATTTTCTCAGCTTCAACTTCTCAGATTATCACGATGATAAAATGAAATTCTCTATTTTTGTTTAGAGTATAAGTTGTTAAAAATCAATCGATTTCAGATCCTTCATTGAAAGTTTATCAAAATACCATTCACCTATTTTCAATATCATTTTCTAAAAAAGTATTTTATTAGTTTCATCCTTAATACCTCACTTGAACTATGTCTTTTCCTATCTCTTTGGTTGGCTAACTTATACATACATCTTTCACCTTCTTTGGTATCTAATCTATTGTATAAATCACTAAAGCTAAATTTTACATCATATTGCTTAGAATCTCTACAGCCACTTTATATCTTTCCCAATTCTGAGTTTTATATATAAACCAAGTTTTATAACAATACTTCTTATTTTTATCTTTTCTTTAAACTCGACTCCACCAACTATTCTTATTAAAATAAGTTTTTCCTTTTGATTCTCAAGCACATCACTTGTTTTTTTTATATTTTTTCATGAACATTCAAATTCCTCAGCTTCATCCCAAAAAAATTTGTAGCTCTTAAAAATTTTGTGTTCTAAGTGTCCATCTAGACAATAATTTGGTTTATTTTCACAACCTTTCATCTTAAAATCTAAAACTAACAATCGATGTACTTAGATTTTCACTTGAATGACCTACAATCTTTTACAATCAAAGATTTATTTTCTTATCAAAATCAATGTGTTTTACTAGATCCATTTCTATAAGTAATAATATGTTCATCTCTTTTCAAATAAAGTAACTACAAAATCATAAGCAGCAAAATCTAATATAATCACTTCTTCATTATCACTTCATAACCACCATGAATACTTTTAAAATCTTTCTACCATAACATTTAAATATTCCAATAAACTTTTTTTCTTCAAGAGGTCTTTGTATTAATCTCTATTCATTCCAAAATTTTTTTTCTACCTACTTGAGGAGACATAATACATTGATAATCTTATAACAATATTTATCTCCACATTATTAATATTTATAATATTATCTATATTATAATTGCACATTTCTAGTTCGACTTTTCCTAATACCAAAGTTTAAAACTAAACTATCAATCTCCTTCCTTCTCCCCAACCCATTTAGTAACAATATTTATCTTTCTATGAACCATAATATCTAATTCCATTAATTTACCTAAAAAAGAAACACTACCATTGCCCCAAGTCCAATGTGAAAAGTGGGAGGGTCGTAGTGATACCATAAAACTTGTCAAAATAATCATGACATGAATCCTTTAAATAATTATGTTAATGCTAGGGCATCCCTTGGAACCTACGTGCTGTATGGATTGAATACAGTAAAAAATGTACTAGAGCTGCTACATCGATGTTAAAAAGCAAGGGTTCCCACATTATGGATGGATGCAAAGAAGAAGTTAGTCCATGAAACTAGAATTAGGTTAGATCTTGGAATATAGGTACTCTTACAGGTAAATTAATGGAAATAGATATTATGGTGCATAGAAAGATAAATATTTTATGTGTTCAAGAAACTAAATGGGTTGGGGAGAAAGCCAAGGAGATTGATAGTTTAGGTTTTAAACTTTGGTATTGTAAAAGTCGAACTAGAAATGGTGTAGGTGATTATAGATAAAAGTTTGAAGGATAATGTTATAAATATTAATAGATGTGGAGATAGAATTATACTTTCTTTAAAGATTATTGTTAATACTAAGATTATCAATGTTATAAGTATCTATGCTCCTCAAGTAGGTTTGGAGGTAACCGCAAAAGAAAAATTTTGGAATGAATTAGAGGGATTAATACAAAAGATACCTCTTGAAGAAAAAGTATTTATTGGAGGAGATTTAAATGGACATGTTGGTAGAGTGGTAGAAGATTTTAAAAGTATTCATGGTGGTTATGGATTTGGAGTGACTAATGAAGAAGGTAGGACTATATTAGATTTTGCTTTAGCTCGATTTTGTTGTTGCTAACACTTTATTTAAGAAAAGAGATGAACATATTATTACTTATAAAATGGATCTAGTAAAACACATATTGATTATTTTTGATAAGAAAAATAGATCATTTAGATTGTAAAGATTGTAAGGTCATTCCAAGTAAAAAATCTAAGTACTCAACATCAATTTAGTTTTAGATTTTAAGATGAAAGGTTGTAAAGAGAAAAATAAACCAAATTATTATCCTAGAATTAGATGGGGACACTTAAAGAACACAAATAAAAATATTTTTAAGAGCAAGCTACAAGAGATTAGAATTTGGGATGTTCATGACGAAACTAACATTATGCGGGAAAAAATAATAAGTGAAATTAAGCAAGTTGCTAAAGATGTACTTGGAGAATCAAAAGGAAAAGTTTCTTTTAATAAGAATAGTTGGTGGTGAGTCGAGTGTGCAAAAAGAAAAAATAAGAAGTATTGTTATAAAACTTGGTTTAGATGTAAAAACTCGGAGAATTGGGAAAGATATAAAGTGGCCTATAGAGATTCTAAGAAAGCAATATATGATGCAAAAAAATAGATTAGATACAAGAAGGTAAAAGATGTAATAAGTTATAAGTTAACCAAAGAGATAGAAGAAGTAAAGATTTAGTTCAAGTGAGGTGTATTAAGGTTGAAAATCATAAAATAGTTTTTTAGAAAAGGATATTGAAAATAGGTAAATGAAGTATTTTGACAAACTTTTCAATGAAGGATCTAAAGTCGATTGATTTTAGCACTTTAATTCTAAACAAAAATAGAGAATTTCATTTTATCATCGTATTAGTAAATCTAAAGTTAGTGAAGCTTTAAAGAAAATGAAATGTGGAAAATTAGTAGGACCGGATAATATTCCAATAGAAGTGTGGAAATGTTTAGAGATCAAGGAATTTCTTGGCTTACAAATCTTTTAATGTTATTTTAAAGACTAAAAGATGCCGAGTGGAGAAAGAGTTTGTTGGTTCCTATATTTAAGAATAAGGGTGATGTACAAGAGTGTGCAAATTATAGAGGAATTAAGTTAATGTGCCATACATTAAAATTATGGGAGAGAGTAATTGAGCATAGGTTACGATGTGATACATAAGTTTCTCACAATCGCTTTGGTTTCATGCCAGGTAGATCTACTATGGATGTTATACATTTGTTAAGGGGTTTGATGGAGAAGCATAGAGAAAGTGAGGATCTACATATGATATTTATTGATTTAGAGAAAGCTTATGATAAAGTTTCAAGAGATGTTCTTTGGAGAGTTCTAGAATAGAAAGGAGTTAATATTGGTTATATTCAAGTCATTAAGGATATGTATACTAGAGCTATTACTTGTGTCCAAATACAAGGAGGATTGACAAAATATTTTCCTATTTCAATTGGATTACATCAAGAACCTTTAAGCCTTATCTTTTTACTTTAGTTATGGATGATCTTACTAGGCATTTACAAGAAGATGTACCTTGGTGTATGCTTTTCGATGACATTCTTCTTGTTGATAAGACTAGAGAGGAGTCCAACAAACTTGAATTATGGAGGTCAACTCTAGAGTCTAAAGGTTTTCATTTAAGTAGATCTAAACCGAATATATGGAGTGTAATTTTAGTTGTAGAAGTTCTAGTAGGTGACATTAGGTGATCAAATCATTAAAAAGAGTGAGCATTTGATATTTAGGCTCTATTGTTCAAAATGATGGTGAAATAGATGGAGATGTTATTAGTAGAATTCAAGTTGGATGGTTGAAGTGGAGGAATGCATCCGCCTATTATGTGATAGAAAAGTTCCACTTAAACTTAAGGGAAAATTTTATAAGATGGTGGTAAGACCTGCAATGACTTATGGTGCAGAATGTTGGCTAATAAAATAGAAGCATAAGACTAAGTTGAATGTTACAGAGATGAGGATGCTTAGGTGGATGAGTGGATTTACTCTTAGAGACAGAATGCAAAATGAGTATATTCGGGAAAAAAGTTGGAGTAGCTCCAATGGTATATAAGATTAGGGAGAGTCGCCTTAAATGGTTTAGCCACATAAAGCATCGATCGTCTGATGACCCAATTAGGAGAGTAGATGTATTAAATTTGCCTTATGTTAAGAAAGGTAGAGGTAGACCTAAAAAGACTTGGTTAAGATGTATAAAAATGATCTTAGTATACTTGATTTAAATGAGAATTTGACACATAATAGGACACAATGGAGATGAAGGATTCATGTAGCTGACCCCACCTAGTGGGATTAAGGCTTGTTGTTGTTGTTGTTATTGTTGTTGAAAAAGAAACTCTTACTTAACAAATTTGGTATGTTAAGTGAAAATTAAATTTGTTTTATGATTTTTGAAAATGAAACTCTCACTTAACAAATTTGGTATGTTAAGTGAAAGTTAAATGTGTTTATGTTTTTTTTTTTTTTGAAAATGAAACTCTCGCTTAACAAATTTGGTATGTTAAGCGAAAGTCAAATGTGTTGTTGAAAATGAAACTTCATTTAACAAATTTGGTATGTTAAGTGAAAGGTAAATGTGTTTATGATTTTTTTGAAACTTCTCACTTAACAAATTTGGTATGTTAAGTGAAAGTTAAATGTGTTTATGATTTTTTGAAAATGAAACTCTCACTTAAAAATTTGGTATGTTAAGAAAGTCAAATGTGTTCTGAAAATGAAACTCACTTAATAAATTTGGTATGTTAAGTGAAAGTTAAATGTGTTTATGATTTTTGAAACTTCTCACTTAACAAATTTGGTATGTTAAGTTAAAGTTAAATGTGTTTGTGATTTTTGAAAATAAAACTCTCACTTGACAAATTTGGTATGTTAAGTGAAAATCAAATGTGTTTATGATTTTTGAAAGAAAAAGAACTCATTTAACAAACTTAGGTATGCTAAATGGAGTTCCAGTTGTTCTTATGATTTTCAAAAAGGGGGTTCTCATTTGACATACTTGGACATGTCAAATGAGCTCCCAATGTGTTTTGAAGTCTAATACTTTAGCAAGAAGGAGTTTTATCAGACAAATGCAAATAGAATTCAATTTGCTCTACCTTCTCCAAGGGAAGGGGAACTACCATTTGACAAATTTGGGTATATCAAGTGGGGGGTTCAAATATGTCTTGACTTCTCTTTTGTGTGTGTATGATTTATTATTTTTTGAAAAAGGGAAAAACTTCAACTCTAGCACATGTGAAGTATGCTAAGTGGAGTTTCAATTTTTTTTATTTCATGATTTTATTCAAAAATAGAATCTCCCTCAACAAATTTGAGTGTGTGGGATGGGGATAACTATTTCCAAAGAAAATATTTTTGAAAAGACATTAAAATGGTTGATTTTGATTTTGAAAAGAACCTCCATGTAACAATCATAGGATTTGTTAAATGAGGTTTGGTTATATGTGTGTGAAAATTTCTTACAAACTTTTGTGATCTCTTATTATGTGGATTTTGAAAAGTGCTTTTGGAAAGACATGTTATTTTGTAGAAGAGTTTTATTCTCTTATTGTTCATGGGATGAACCTTGCCTCATCATCGAATGGTGAAGAGATTCTTAATTTGGTCATCTCTTTATTTGATTAATTTTAATTTTTACCTATTGGGGAACCCAATAGAATTTTAAGACCTACAGGACTAAAACCTAAGGATATTAAGCTTTGCTTAAGATGAAATAAGCTAAGTTCCAATAGAAAGAATGATAGTCTCGGGCCTATATAAAATATAAGTCCATTATCGATGCTTGGAAATAATAATTGTCTACTAAAGATGGAGAGAGGAATCATCTCCAGCGGAGTCGCCAGAAAAATTTGAAGTATTTATTTTTGGGATGTGGGACACCACGTAAATCTTAGGTGGTACTTATTGAAGTGATCGGGTATGACATTAAGGAATGATGTACTATCTCAAAAGATAGAAATCACCACCCTATAATGGACCTAATCACCTAATAAGAACTCCTAAGGCATGATGGGTTTTCAAATATACTAGAGATATTTCCCCTACTTTACATGGAAAAGTAAAGTAGAGTTCAATATTAAGTTTCCTATGGAGGCAAGCCCCCATAGATAATTACATCCTTAGGAATGGGAATTCCTTAAGAATACTCTCGATTAAAGTAGACAATTAGGGTCTCCAAAGATTTCAAGGTTAAGAATATCAAAGGATTAGCTATTTTAGAAAATCAAATGGGATAGATCAAGGAGAAAACTTATTTTTGAAATTCAAAGGGAAAAAGTAGGAAATGCTCATGATACTAGGAAGCCTAGTGAGCATTCCAATCTACCCTATAATTGGGCTTTATATTTTTGAAATTGAAGAGAGTTAATTATTTGAGTTGATATTTTATTAGATTGCTAGGGCTTATAATTCCATAACATAAGATTGTAGAAATACCTAAGAGGTGAGGATTTATACTTGTAGCCCGAAGGAAACATCTACCTCAAATTCCTAAACTAAGGAGCCTTGGTACAAAATAAAGGCACGACCTAAATCTAAGGTGAAAATGGGTATATGGTTTATCTCCATAAGAGAGAATAAACCACCCGACTGCTGGACTTATTACTACCTGGAGTGGCAGGCAGCTAACTCCTCCTATGCTTTAAACTATGTAGGAAAGTCTTATGCTTTGCAAGATGGCTAGGTTGTTGTTCATTTAGAAAGGAAACTAAGTCCTTAGACTCACTCCCTAAGAGACTAGAGCATGAGTGGTATGAATCCATGATTTAATCTAGCAAAATTTTATCAAATTCTATTTGATTCTTTTGACTTTTTATTTTGACACAAGCTATGGGATTTTGTATGCCTAAATGCATGAGAATTGATTATGGCCAAATCAAGAGGGGTGTCTTCCACCAAAGGCTCTCATAGGTTAAGCCTTGATTCTCTGGCAAGGATGGAAGCCCCCTCTTAACAAGAGGAAGAATATGACATGCATGATATTATACATTCATTCATCCAGCTAAGGGATTGCTAAAAAATTTTATTATCTTGATTTAATTCCTAGGCTTTATGGTGAGGTTATGAGTTGTTTTAAAATTTTAGTTATGAGTTATTAATTGGGGTAGAAAAATTAATTTTATCCTAAGAGCCTACCGCATCCAGGCCACACATTCAAGCATCAATCATAAAGAAACTATGAAAAGCATGTTATTCTAATGCACAATCTAAACACAACATCAAACAATTTTATAGACTACCAAAAAGAATAAAAGGCTCGGTTCACAGACACCCCAAAAAAGAAAAAAAGATGGGTAGCCGAAGCTCTACCCTTATACAACCCGGATTATAAAAAAATATATACATGCTATGGGGTCTTCTTTCTTCATTTCTTTCTTTTCTTTTGATTTGATTTGCTCCAAAGGCATCATGGCACCCTGTGACTAAGCCTTCTCGCCACCGCTCATCCTAATCCCCATAACACTAATCCTAATTCCTAATGCAAAATTACATCAAAAATAGGAAAAGTAAATCTAGCTACACTGCAAAATAAATGTAAACACACCATACAACCCAAGCAAGTTATATGAATAATTTGACTTAGCACCACATGGGTAACCAAGCCCCGATCCTATGGGTTATGCTTAGGGCTAAGCAATCTGACAGAAAAGCATTTATATTTTTATTAAATCCCTTAAGCACAACCTTAAGATTTGATGAAAGGATTATTGTTATTACCATCATCATATTAAGTGAATTAATTGTTTTATCATTCAATTAAGTTTGATTATTTATGATTAGAGTTTGATTTGATTTGATTCATTTATTCTGTTTGTTTGATTTCATTAACATGTTTGATTTAATTATTTGGTTGAAATATTTAATGGATAATTAATTATCTCATTCCAAATGGATCTGATTTAATCATATGTTAATTAAGTTTTCTTTAATTTTATTTAGTTTAATTTGATTAGTATCAAATGATTAAAGTTTTCTAAATTTGTTGGGTTTTGAGTTTGATTTAAGATTTAATCATTTAATTGAGTTTTATTAACTTAAATAAGTTTAATCATATTTAATTTAATTTTCTCAAGAATGATATTTCTTTGATTTAAGATTTGATTGACGATTGCTTAAGTGCAATTTAATTTCTAATTTTGATTTAATATCTAAATTATTTTTTGATTATATTTTAATTAACTTTTTAATTTATTTTACCCTAATCTTAAGTGTTTGTTTGGGGTTCATCAAGATTCAGAAGATTACATCATTTTCTTAAGAGTTCTAGATGTCAATTGAAGTGATTTAGGTCATTTTGAAGGTTTTTGTAAATTTCTGAATTTTTATTTAATTTATTTTATTAAAATGGACAATCTGAACTTCAAAATTTAATTTCTCCCAATCCAAAAGTCCTTTTAAATTGAAGTTTTTATGGTATGTGTGTTTTAATTTTAGTTTCAATCTCTGAAAATGGAAACTTAATCTGAGTTATATTTTTTATTTAATTAATGGAATATGATTTTCACTAAAACTCAAATTAAGCTCAGAATACTTAGTGAAATTTAGGGATTTTGGGTTTGTTGGATTTCTCTCAGAAATATGAATCCAACGAGCCCTTGTTTGTAATTTTTGGTTAAGTAATTTATCTTCTATGAATTTTTGAAGTTTCAGGTGATTTAAATTATTTTTTTTATCAAAAAAAGGAACACGCGGTTTGGCGGAAGAGACAACGACCTGGCTCGCCTGACCGTCGACATAAATCGATCGATCAGATTGAGTGATCCGAGGAAGCGGATCGGGCGACATCTCAGCCGCCTCGACCGAACTTGTGATCGATGGTCCTGATCGCATCACGAGAAGGCGATCGCGCAATCCAGTGATCGAGCCATCCGCTCCCACGAACCGCAGGATCGGATGATGGCTTTGAACTGCCAGTGGTGAATAGTATTTTCAAGGGTTTTTTTGGAAAAAAAATGAGAGTTTATATGCCAAAACTTATCCAAATGGACCCATTTTCGGGCCGATTCACACCAAAAAAAAATTATATTTCCTAATTGGGATGACTTAAAGTAAAAATGCTAGATTATATAAGGAAAATTCCTAAAATTGTAAGAAATTTAATACAAAATATGCAAAATCCAAAGGCCATCTACGGTTTGATAAAATTTACCTTGTCGGGGATCATTTTTGGCAGCGGTGAAGATCTGAGCAAACTCCTAGGTATGTGAGGAAGCTTTGGAGTGATCTTTAGCCCTTGCCTCCCTTCAAAATGTCACCTTCTCTGATGTCTACCGTTGCCTCGCCGGAAGAACAATTACTTGTATTTTTGAGCTCAAAATGGCTCAAAGGAGTGGGGGATTGGTTCCATTTTTCTTTGGGGAGCTATTGAGGGATGAATGATGGTGGGAGGAAGAGATCTAAAGCCTCATCTCCCCCTCCTTTTATAATGGCCAAAAATTCAATATTTTTTGAATTTTTTGGCTCCAAATTGATTGTCATCTTGTTGGGGTGGTTGGGATGGATGCTAGATTGATTGAGGACTTTGAATTTTTGCACCAAAGTCCTCTCTTCGTGCCATATGATTAGATTTATTCAATATAAATATTGGGGATGAGTTAAGTGCATGTGATGGGAGGAATTAAATGAGGTTGGGTGGAATCCTATGTGGGGGAGGATTCATGAAGGGTTTAAATAGGTTGGGTTTGTTTTGGACTGATCCCAAATGGGTTTGGGTCAGGTTTGATCAGTCCCTAATGGGTCTTGGCTTGGTTTTAAATTGACCCATTTGACCAAAATTTCCTAAATTAGCTTGGGATATGGGTTGATTCATGTTCAATTGGCTAATTAAAGATGAATATGGTCTTGGTTTGAATTAATTTGGATTTAATTTTGATTTAGGCTAAATTGACCCTTTAGGCTAATTTGGGCTGGGGTCAAGTTGACTAATTGGGCTCGATTGATCAAATTGAGTTTAATTATGGCTTTGGTCAAGTTAAATAATCAATTTGGAATGAACTTGAGCCATTGGTTATAATCAATTTGGGTTAGATTATGATTTAACCCGATTTGGTCCTTTATGCCAATTTAGGTCAATTTGGATCAAATGACCAATTGGGCTTGGATTGGCCCAATTAATTGTAATTGATCATCCTACAGTGATCAACAATCATGGTGGAAGATTTTGGTGAGCTTGGTTCAATCCAATTTGGGTTGGATTAGAAGTTGGCTCAAATGGGTCCTTTAGGTTACTTTGGGTCAAGTGGACCTAAGTGGGTCAATTGGTTTGGTTTTGGTTTGATTCGAGTTTAGTTGAACTTATATATGAGCCCTAGATTGGAATATAAATTCAACGACAATCAATTTGGAGTCTAAGGGATTTTGGCTCATTTAAAATTTTCAAGTCAAAAGGGCTAAGTTGGGTTTGACTTGGGTTGGTTTCGATTTGATTTGATGATAGGTTTCATTTATATTTGGGTAGATAATTGAATGAATGATTGATTCAAGAGAAAATTCATTATCTTTGACTTGATTTGGATAGAATTTGGCTAAGTCCAAAGAATTGGCTTAAAGGGTTTAGATTGAGTTTGGATTTGATTTTTGATATAGTTTTGGTCATTTGGATTTCATTTATATTTATGAATAAAAATGAAGGAATAATTGATTTATAAAGAGATCAATTGAGTTTGATTTGATTTAAGAGAGTTTTGGCTAAGCTTATGAATATGGTTCATATGGCTTAGGAAGGGTTTTAGGATTTGAATTTGATTTTGGGTTTCAATCATTTGGAGTCAAATTTTGAAATTAGATTTGGAATTTGAATTTGAATTTGAGATTTGATTTGAGAATTGATCAGGTTTGATTTGAGAAAGTATATCTAGATTGGCTATGGGATAGGTAATTTCCTTAAACCCTAAGGCATAGCCTAGTCTTATGATTAACACTATAAGTCTCTAGGCATAGGTTAGGTGTTCACATAATCACTAGAAGTGTCTTATGACTAAGGAGTTCTTAGTGTCTAGAAGAGTTCTTAGTCTAAGAAGAGGAGGTTAAGAGCTCACTACAAAAGTGACGTCAACAAAAGTCTACCTGCAAATAGGAGTACTTGAAATGAATGCTAGAATTTCGCAAGATTGAACGTTAAGTTCAAGAGAGAAGACACCTAAGTTTACTTGTATGTGAGTTAAAATATTCAAAGTGTGTAAGTATTTTAATGAATGTGAGTCTATTACATATCTCTTGAAGCAAACTTATGTCATATTCAAGTGGTTTAGAGCTATACAAGCTTTTAAATGAATGAACTGAGTGCCACCAGATCTATAATTCTTCATACAAGCAGATAGAAGGCGATGCTAAATTAAATTCTCCATGAATTATGAAGCTTCTTTCAATCCAAAAATTAAGAAATTTCATTCTAATTATGATTTTCAAAATCAATGATTTTATTAATTCGATAAAATTATTTAAGCAATAAATGCTTACATGTGCTCAGACATGGAAATTTAGAATACAGATTTTCATATCTAGAAAGGCTGTGTAGGTCAAGTTGGAATAAAATTAAATTATGAAATTAATCTTATGATTTAGAAATAAAATTATTTGAATTATTAAAATACCCACATGGGCCCCGACATAATGTTGATTATTTAGATTCAAGTATCTGAGGATGAATTTAGAATTTATTACAAATAAATAAATTTAGAATTTATTTTGTATTTAAGAATATATTACAACTTCATAATTATATTTTAAAAGTACAAATATTTAAATGAACTAATCATTGAATTTTCAAAATATTGACACATTTGTTGAAATACAAAAAATATTCAGTTACAAAGTTATGAAATATAATTACAAGCTTTAACGTACAGATATGATCCTCGGTTAGGAGTTAAACAGAGTTGATAGGAGCTAAAGTTCTTAAGTATATTTAATTCAGTCAATTAACTACCTCAATGATGGTTGCGTTGAATGGAGATTTCAACCGGAGGGAAAACTTCCATCAAAATGTGATTCTAATTTGAGATTAAATTAACATCAATTAAGTATCAATCTAAATGCAAAATCTAATATATCACTAAGCTATTAATGGTTAAATGAAATTCAATCTTTAAAAATTAAAACCAAAATCTAACTCAATCCATATTCCGTAATAGTTTGTTAAATGTGACAAATTAAAAAATTTTTAGCTCACCAATGAGCCAATGTCAAATCAATTATTTTATTATCTTCACTTTCAATCAATCTCACACCGAAGGATGTTGCTGTCTCGATTGTGGCTGGTTAGTAGCTATATATATGATGCGCACATTAGAGTCCTCACGGTGGTGGCCACCAAATGACACCTTATGATCACGCATATCATGCTCAATGGCTCGCTTGAAATATGAATCATAGGGTATACTTGATAGGGAAAAAAAGTCATCTGTCAGCTAAGGTAGACTTAAGATTTTCTCCTAAGATAAATACCACCCCAGGTCTATAAGGATTACTTGGATGATGCAACCCATGACTGCTGATAAGGATCCTTCGGTCAAGTTAGGTCAATTACCCCCCCTCTAACTAAGTAGACTAGAGATCATGATAGCCTAGGATGACGGAACCATGGGATCTAGGTCGGGCACATCATCATTCCCCTAACCATCCGCTTTAAGCTAAAATGGTGAATTTCATAAATTCTAAACGAGAAATCAAAACTCTATATGCTTCTACTATATGCTACGCATTTATCGATCTAATGACTAGTCTTAATCGAAAGTTCTCTCTCAACATTGGGAGGGATAATTAACTATAGGTGCTTGCGCCTATAGGAAACCTAGAACAGGATCTAAAGTCCTTACAAAATGAGGAAGAAATCTCTTGGTAGTACCTTATCTACTTATCTGCTCTCAAAAATTTCGGAACCGTGTCAAACTCTCTTTTCAATGTGAGAGATCGGTGGGGAATTTTTAGATCCCACAATTCTTTTTATTTTTGATATTTATTTTTAATTTATTTTATTTATGATTTTATTAGGAGTATAATATATTTAATGATAATAATTATTTGTTAAAAATTAAAATTATATAAAAATTATTTTTAATATTTTTTTTAAAATATTTTGATTAATTTTAAAATAAAAAATACTTTAAAATTATAAGAATAAATATATTAAAAAAACAATAATAATGAAATATAAAACATAAAATAAAATCAATGTCAAACAAACATATAGTGTTAAATTAATTTGTTAGCTTGAACTTACATAGATATACAAATATTTAGGTCTTTATATTAAAATATGGCTTTTTCTTATGCTACTATTTTCAAAAAATAATAATTAAAATAAAAATTGGAAACTATTTGAAAAAAAGTACGTATGAGGATGTATTTATGATCAAGAGGATAATGCTTTTTTAAGGTGTTTTTGTCATTAATTTTTGTTTTTTTGGAACATGCTCTTTTTCTGTAAAAACTTATTTATCAAATTCACACAAAAAGTTTAAAAAATAAATTTACATTTGCATTTTTACTAGTAAGTTTAAATTCTCTTTTATGATAATGTGTTGTGCAGGCTTCTAACATAGTTAAACCCAACCATATATTTATAAATTTGTTGAGCTCAGTGGCCTAATTATATGAGCCAAAGATAGTTTTATATTTACTTTATAATTAATTGATATAATTATAATGGTTATTATATATATATATATATATATATATATATATATATATATATATATATATATATATATATATATATATATAAGAAGAAATTTTGAAATAAGTATTAAATAATTATTAATTATAATTTTAAGTATACTTTAAAAAAATTTTAGTTTAGGTACAGTTGCCCAGCAATTGGCCAGGAACCTCATTGTTGAAATGGCTTAGAGCCAGTCGCCCCCTTATGGGGAGACTAACTACGACCAAGTCAGTCACCCGATAATCGGTCGACTAATTTTAAGTAAAGTCGGTAGACCGATTATCGGGCGACTGGCTTGGCCGTAGCCAATCGCCCCATAATTGGGCGACTTTTCTGATTTTTTTTTTTTTTTGAGAAAGGAGATCTATTTTTTGCAAGAGTTGTATTTGCCTGCAGTTTGTATATAAATTCAATCAGATATCTGCAAACACCAAATTTAAACTACTTTACATGAAGTTGTTGTACAACTAAATAAATTATACAAAAAAAATTTCATTCATATCTTAAGCAAACCCAATTAGAAATGTAGAAAGTACAAAACTATAGAAATAGTCAGTCACAAATACACAATACAAATACATCTCTATATATTATCGCCTATGAAGACGTCTATATGCTATCATAGCACTACCTGGAGTGTAGTGCGTAGTGGCTATAATGGACGATCACGCAACTGATGAGAGACATCATGTGGTCCCTGATCGTGGCCTGCAGCTTCTGAACCCATCTCTGGCTGCAAGTCTCCTAAAGGCACCCAATCTTATGAAGGTGCAATGTCCATAAGGTGCTGAGACTGAGAGCTCTTTTGAAAAGTGGAAGGCCCTGTATCAGCATAAGTAGATGGGCCCACACCCATGTTTTCTGCCTGTGTAGTCAGAGCTGAATCGTAGCTGTGTGACATATACTTTGTTGTGACGTGCTGGAGCCTATAATCGGTGATGTGGGTTCCCAATCTCAGATCGTGGAATACCTTCTCGTACTTATTTATAGCCAACTGGAAGTCCGAGTCACCTGGACGTCCAAAGAAAGGCTGAAAATGTCCTCCGTCGCTAAGATATGCTCCGCCTATATGAAATAAGTTTAAAATATTACTATGAAAATCTGTAGAGAGAACAGCTAAAAAAATTTGTAGATTGTAGTATTATCTTAACATATGCTCGCTCGGCAGGTGCTCTAGGGTAGTATGTCGTTGGTGGATCAATAGGCGCCTTAAGCAAGTACAATGAAGTCCATGACCTGAACCATAACGTGTACTGCTGGAGGGCTTGTTGTACGTGAGCATAAGTGTCATCCACCATGACAATGTGATCTCTGCGAGCCTCCCATGTAGCGATGTGCTGGTGATGGTACTGAACCCAATCGATATTAGCTTTTCCTCTACCATCAACTCTTTTGAAGATGGGATCCATCGAAGCGACATCAATGCGTGGTAAGTGACCAAACTGACAAAGAATCTGTCAGGAAGGTGCCACTCCACTCTCTTCCAGCTGATCAGGGGAGCACGTGCTAGCCATACAACATTGCCAGCAAGGAAAATATCAGACAGGTGAGCCCTAATCAGAATATCATACGGCTCCCAAGTCACCTGCAAGTTTGAGTGGTTGTTACACAGAATATCGTATGGTAAAATTTAGATAAACTATATTTTAACATTTAGGAGTTGTACCTAGCTCAATAGTAATCCATCAAGCTCATCCCAAAATTTTTTGATATTTTCAAATTGCATCTAACGCACATACCATTCTTTCCACCTAAGTAAACCAGTTTTCATATGCAAATCAGTTACTTGTAGCTCAATATATTAAAAGAATTGAAAAATAGTTTAGTTTTTTGACCTAAAATCGATGCTCAGCCCATCAAGATCCTTAGGGTAGGGGACATGTAATGTTGGTCTCCCTACATGAAGTCACTCCCAAGACCAGATCTGGAGCAACTGAAGACAACCAGTCATGTTGGCCCTCCTTGGTCTGATAGACTTATGTAGCTCCCTATATAGGTGTACCAACGCTGCGCCGCCTACCAAGAATGTGATGAACACATCTAGATCTTCTAACAAAGGTAGGTACTGCAAGTGCACCTCTGACTCTGAAGTATCTGGAAGTAAGAAACTTCCCAGAAGGAATAACACATACACTCATAAATGTCTATTAAAGTCTATATCTGTGTAGGACTCCCTGAAAAATGTCCAGCGTAATCACCTAAGCGGCATACAGGTCTATGTGTGTGCGTGCCCCATCCGGAATGTAGAATGGACTACTAGGTCAACCGGGTCATGATATACAATGCCTGCAATGGGGTGCCCACCCAGTAGCTCATCACAACAGTCAGGCCAACTCTACCACCGCTTCTCCTCTCCAATTATGATTGGCCTGATGATCGGTGGTCCATATGTGTGCAATCCCAAGATCATTGCAACATCTTGCAATGTCACAGTCATCTCGCCTATAGCGAAATGGAAAGTGTTGGTCTGGGGAGACCAACGCTCAACTAATATTGTCAATAGGTGATGATCAAGTATAATGTATCGCATCTGGCTAACACAATGAAGCCCTAGTGCGCAGAGGGCAACTATGAACCGTGGGCAGATAACGGGCCACTCCCTAAGCATAAGAATATGTGAAGCTACCTCCAAAATAGTACCCTGTAATAGAAAGAAGTCACTGTCAAGCTAAGTGATCAATTAAAATATTTTGATAAAATGAGCTTGAAAGTAAATTCATATCGAATCTGGATGCACGGCCCTATGTCCGCCACATAGTAAGGTTATGCTGAGATGGACCTCTGAAAGTGCAGGATCTGGTGCATCATTGGCCATCTCAGCACGCCTCCTCTGCTGACGTTTAGTCAGCCTAGAAGGCTCCTCAACCATCGTACCTGTGATAAAAAAACAAAATGGGGCAATGTTAAAAGGCAGTAATATTAAAGCTGTGCAAAAATATGGAAGAAACATGCAAATCCCTAAAGTCTAATTTACCGCGATATTTTGCTACACTATCCATACTGACCTTCTACTAGTAGGGTTGTGTGGGCATGATGTCCCGTAATGATCAACTGATTTGCAAAAAATGCACATACGAGTGCTTTATACTGCACTCTCGTCTATTGTGTTCTTATACATACTTGATCGTGGCCCACCTGATCTTACTTTAACAGTTGGTGATAACAATGGATTACGTCCCCGCTTCGCATCGAAGTCTAACCAGTTATTTTGATCTATCAGAACATGAAAGTTTGCGGAGTATGTGCTCCCATACATTGCCATGGTGTAATACCTTGACACATAAGCTAAATGATTCAATCTCCGATGGACTAAAGTTGCTATGAAATGACCACATGATATGTGATAAATTAGTGTTCAAGAACAACTACATGAACTGAACTGCTCCACTGTGAAGTCAACTCTGAAGGATCAACAACCCATGTCGAACACTTGCACTTCATTGGCATTAATATTGACTGGTTGTGGATAGTGTCTGGCCTCATGCTCGAATCCGCTGAGCATTGCCTATGCTCTAGGAGAGAATGTGAATTCATTAGTTGGTTCTCCCGAATCCATGATACTGGCTCTCTTATAAAATAAACCCACAATGCTATAGTAAACAACAGTGATCAGTGATTGAATTGGTAGTTCTCGTGCCCATTTGAGAACTCCATTGAAATATTCAGATGCATTTGTCATCATAGTACCATAACGCATACCGCCATAATGAGTCAATGACCACTTGCACACATCACGCTCTACTAACCACTAGTATGCTTCAGGTTTGATTTTTTTTATGTCTGTCATGTGACGGTTGAATATGTTGATGTCATCCATGCTACCAGATATGTATATTTTCTTACATAGAAACTCAACATCCGCAATACCCATTCTCCGCACTAATTTTTTGAAGTTTTCCCACAGATGTCTTAAGCAATGACGATGTGCAGCCCATGGGAATACATCTCAGCAACCACTAAACCCGCATGCTTATCTGAGATAATACATAAATCACTCCTAACTGAAATAATATGCAACAGCTATTGTATGCATATAATGAACTAGAGCCAGGACTCATTATTTTCAGATTCAACTACAGTGAAAACAAGTGAAAATAATCCATTGTTGGCATCAATACCAATAGTTGTGAATAACGTACCGTGATACTTTCCTAATAGAAATGTTTCGTCCATGCTCAGAACAGGATGCAAAATTTCCAACCTGATATTGATGGTCAAAAAGCTCAAAATAATCTCTGAAACCTGCATTGATTTGATGATAAAATTCTGTAAACATTTCCTGGCAAAATAGAGCATAATGAATCTATGAATAAGCCAAGAGAGCAGTACCAGTCCTCCTAACTGCCAAATATTGCTCTGATACTCTTACGCCGCGCATCGCAAGCCTTCATGTAATACACTTTAATATTAAATTTCAATTCCATACTTTCAATGATCTCCCTTGGTTTCAAGTCTATCAGAGATTGCATAACAAGCATTATGAAATAACTAATGAACTTAGAAATGCATTGATGATGTCCAGAACCATTGATAGTGCTAACGCATGTGTGCGATGCACCTAACGTTGATATCCTCCAAGCACCTCCCAACCTTTTGCTCCTACTACAGTGCATGCGACATTGGCAAGATCTACTAGGATTGCTATATTGTGCACATATAACAATAAAATTCTTTTGATTCAAAGTGATGGTAAGAAACTAAACATTACTGAGTATTGACTAACCAGTTACTGCAAACTGAAGCTCCTTCTTATTTAAGAAACACATACCTTCATATAGCTCAACTGGAACTTCGAAGTCATCTAAAAAACTTGAACTATCAAATGGACCATCAAACACAATGTCTGCATCTCAATCTTTTATGGTTTGGCATGTGCAAACATAGTCGTTATTGCAGATCATAACATCATCATTTGAAGAATTTTGGATTGAATGATTTCGAATAAGCTCGTGACCAACATTGGTGTCACATAAGCTGGTATTACCAAGGAAAGAATCTTCTTCAGCATCGTTATCATAAGATGCATTGCTTGATTTACTATTTATTGTGTCGTACTCATCATCAGACAGTATTCTAGATGCACTAGGTTGCTCATGCAATCATGCTTCAACAGGCAACTGAGTTCTGTGTCAACAAAGTCATAATCCTTAAAAAAAATAAAAGATAGGATGAACCATAAAATGAAGTCACCAACACTGCTGTTGAGGTAATTGCTAACCTTACTTCTGAGTCGTCGTAGTAGTGTTGTGGTACAACAGCTGTTGATAAAGTGAAATCATGTTTGTAATCAGATAGAATATTATTCTGCATGAGATCAGTAATAATTGCAGCTGCAGCAGTACATTGTGGCTTCACTTTCACATAAAGAACTAATGTCTGACGGGAAGTTTCATCCAGTACAGTACTGTAGACTTCATCGTCAGAAATCGTAGATGTTATGTATCCCACACCGACAAGGAAATGACACGTAAGCTCCACCATGAAATTATCAACGTCATAACATAGAGATCTAAGAACTTTCTGTTTTAAATCTTCTAAGCTTGCATGGTGCGAGACTCGCATTGGATGATTTTTGCCAACGACATAACTTGGAATAAACTGATCATCAACGATCAGTTGTCCGTCATAGAAGAGGATCAACGAAATGAGCTCTTAACTCATCCTAATATATGCTCAGCAACCAACCTATCACTAAAGTACAAACCATGTGATAAAAAAATATGTTTCTTTGTAAAAGACATAATGAAGATTCTAACTTATAGTAATCGCAATTGAATCCATAAAACATACATACAAATGAACCAAATGCAACCTTTCAAACTCTAAATGATAAATATATGCACATTATAACAAGAAAATATTAACACAATTAATCAAAATTTGAATAACTTTTTAAACCATGCACATGCATCATGAGACAACTCACATACTCAATTATAATATCTTGAAAATCTTGTTAAGTACATCTATTATGAACTTGTTATCATTTTAAACACAATATGATAAATACTCACGTGGTAATTTGGAAATAATCATATGATCAAGGCATGATTTTAAAGTGCTCTCT
The DNA here is from genome assembly GCA_021442155.1 of Cymbidium sinense. Taxonomy (NCBI): domain Eukaryota; kingdom Viridiplantae; phylum Streptophyta; class Magnoliopsida; order Asparagales; family Orchidaceae; genus Cymbidium; species Cymbidium sinense. The sequence goes on from CM038226.1 coordinate 18,705,236, forward strand.
CTTATGATCAAGGCATTTCAAACTCAAACATATAATCAACAATCACGTGTTCTTTCTCACAAACATGATCCTTTAAATATGGTGGTAAACTTGAGAAGTTATGTGATACAAAAAAAATCTTGGAAGGAAGGGTGCGTTAGTGAGTCGGAGTCGAGAGTCTATGTCAACTTCTATCGCGTGGAGCCGGACTTGTGTGGAGCCAAAATCAAGGTGGAGCCGACAGAATCGAGCGTGTGAGAAGAGCTCGTCAGCGGGCCAATGCGGTCGGGAAAGGAAAAGTAACGCTGTGGTCTACTAGAGCGACGCTGAATATTTAGAACCAGTCAGTCGAGATCGATCGACCGCTTTTACTTAAAGCTACCGACATTATCGTTGACAATTAGTTAGCCGCCATGTGAGTGGATCGACTTCTAAGCCAAATCAACGAAGATTACGAATCGCCACTTATGAGATCAGTACAAAACTGAAATTTTTTTTAAGTATACTTAAAATTATAATTAATAATTATTTAATACTTATTTCAAAAATTTCTTCTATATATAATCCTCCTCTCTCTCTCTCTCTCTCTCTCTCTCTCTGACCGGAGACACATCTGAAGCCGCACAAGCCGCATAAGTTTCGCGTTGTTTCCAAGCTGTTCATATTTTGAGTTGTGGAAAGGAAAGGAAACAGGAAATGGAGAACGAGTTCCAGGTTCGAAATCATCCTTTGTTTAGGGTTTTAATTGAAGCAAGGTTTTCCTATGAATTAAGTTATTAGTTATGTGTCGGCGCCTTTCGTTTTTTCTTTTTTGTCTGGAAAATGGGATTGGGATTTGGAAGCGCAGCTGACACTGAGATTCAGCTTCTACTGCTGATCAATGAAGATTGAACTTTAACTTCTTTCTTGTAAGCTACTGGATTTTCTTCGTTGTTTTCCATCTTTCTTTTAAGTTGGGGAACTGGTTCTATCTGGTAGTCATTCTCCTAGTAGTTGTTGAAGTTTTGCCTGGTTGGCGGTCAGCTTTTGTATAAGAAAGCCGTTCATCTCTTATGTTAGTTGCCTTTGCTTTTCTTTCATCCTCGATGAATCCAGTGTATCATGAACCGATGAAACGTTGATATAATAGCTTCAATGAAGAACTACTTGAAACAGGTTTAAAGTGAAGATAATGGTGCTTTAGTCTGATTGATTCCTAAAATGTGTATTCATAAATATCTGCCCTTTGTGACAACAGATGAAGGTTTGAGTGAGTTGAACGTCTTGAACTTGAACTTAATTCTAGCAATCGTTAATTTCTAATTTGTGATGGTGCTTAGTTAAAAATGATGGATTTTGTTTCCTATACATTCGTGTTGATATTATTCAATTAGGAAATCAAATTAAGAGGAAAAATATGTAAAAGAAAAGATAGTACATTAAGAGATCATCAAATATAGAAATGCAGCCTCATGGTTGCACGTGGAGATGACTTCCCTGAAAAGTGACAGTTGCTCTTGGTGCACAAGATTGAACAAAAAGATTTCTAAGCTTAAGTTCTTTTAATATGTCTAACGCTTTGATACTTTCAAGCATTAATTCCTCAAGTCAGCTGCCTTGGAGTCATTTTAGTTCAAATTTGCAAATACACATGAATCTTGGCATGGTAAAGCTTAATAAATTTATAAATTTAGTCAAATATGTAGCCTAAAAGCACCATTTAAGCACACACACATGATAATCACAGAAGACTTCTTCACTGGTAGATGCATGGAAATAAAGAGCACCCACAACCATTGCAAGAATCGAAGACTATAGGAACTGCTTCAACACTGCATCCACTAAGCAACATGACTGAATTCTGCTCTAGAATTGATAACCAAACAGCCTCAAATGCAGATAAATCCAATTTCCATATCCATAGGAATGCAATCCAGTATAACCCAGAATAGGAGCAGGTTTAATTGAACTAGATGAGAGGTGAATGTGGCCTAGAAAAAAAAACAGAAAGTAAGAAGGCATTTCGTTCTTATAGGAACATCATCATAGGCATGTTTTCAGATTAATTGAAATTGAAAAATAAAGTCTATTAAACAAAACAATTAAAGTAAATGGTTCTCAATTCATCAAATTACTAATTGTTATGCATAAGATTTGCATTTTTGATGAGTGTAAACTTTCAAATTACCATCAGGGAAAATGTTGTGAACAAGTCTTGTTTCAAGGTGGCTATTTATATGTGATCTCTACTTTCTTGGCCCTCATTCTATCAATTTTCCTAATGCTCATAGTTGGGCTGGTTCAGCGCCATTCATCGAAGTTACGTTGTGAACAAGTCTTGTTCAAAACAGATACGGAAGAAGACCCTCATCCGTTAAAGCTGAGTCCATAATACAATTTGATAGGGTTTCTAGTTTTATGATGTGGCGGCTCAAATTTTTTCCTATCTGTTTGATTTAAAAAAAAAAAATCATCTGACCATTTATGAGAGAGTGCAAATTAGTGCTAATTCAGTGTAGTTGGGTTAGCTAGAAAGGCTTCTACGTGTACTGGCCATAATTTATAATGTGTGATTTGGAAATGGATGCCGCTAAACTTCCCAATTTCTTGTCAAATTGCTTGTAATGCTAATTAGATCACATCCATGGATGCACCTTTTTTAACTCTCCATCCAAACTTCATGTGGATTTAGGAGTTCTTTAGAAGAAAATATGGGGGAAGTAGAGCTTTTTTTTTAAAAAAAAAAATTGTGTTATTCTGCTTTTTCAAACATTGCTCTTGAATAGTAAATAATCACACTGTTATTCTATTTAAACATGGAATGCATTTCTTGCCGTAGATTGTTGGCATATATTGATCTCTGCTGTAGATGCATCATAATAATTATGCCTTAGCATTGCTCAGGCAATGATAGCATATATTAAGCTTATGTTCTTCAATTGATAAAATTGAAGCTTCTAATTAAGAGGCATGTGGCAGCTCCAATTGTATGCCATATGTCAAAATTTATAACGATGAAACTTAATTTTCTTAGTGCAGTAACAAGTTATAGATTTGGGGTGATTTCTATGAAAGTTTTTCCCCTATTTTATTTAAAGATATCCAATTATTTTGGAGTACAATTTTTTTTTTCTGATAGAGGCACAAATTAATTTCTTCAGAAATTTTCTCAACTATTTGCAGCAGGACTTGAGATCAACATTGGCTATTTTAAAAATTTTTTGTAAGAATTTATTAATACAAAACTAAAAATAATTTACAATTTATAATGTTTAATTTTCATATATTGAAAGAGTTAAACATTCATCTTATCATCAATAATATTTCTTTCTCAATATAAGTGATCCTATTATATAAGTAAGCATCAAATTTTTAGTATTAGATGCATAAATATAATGTATTATGTATGTAAATCCTCTAAAATATAATATACATATTAAAAATTGTGTACTATTGCAAAAATATTTTGAAACTTTTAATGGATGTACATTAGATTTTAGTCTACTTATAAACAAATATCAAGGTGCTCCAATTTTTATTTAAATAAATATTTTATTTTTTTAATTAAATTATTGAATTTATTTGATTAAAATAATTAATTTTTTAAATAAGATGTTAAAATTTTTGAGTTAAATAAAAAATAGTATTTTTAGATGTAAAAAATGGTGCGATAATAAAGCTTAAAATTTATTTTTAGTTCAAACTTTAAATTTGAATTAGCTCAAATATATGACAATTTAAGAATAAATATTTTAAAAATTGATATTTAGTTAATTTCAAAAAAATTTCTATATATTTAAAGGGGCATTTATATGCATAGCACACAATTTTTATATAGTTACAATTCCAACACCTAAACTTTAATATTTATATAAATAATATTTAAATCTTTGATATTACATCAAAAATGACACCATCATTAACTTTTTAAAGTGAAATGCACTTTTTCAATAGAAAAAGTGCTAATGCAAGTATTTAAGATGCATTAGTGAACTTCTCTAACCTACTCCTTTCCCGTCTTAACTTTATGTATATATATTAAGATCTCACATATATATATATTTGCATGGATGGTAACCTGCATCAAATGGTTTATAGATCTGCACGTTTAATTGATCTGCCTTTCTCATTGCTTTTAGAGAAGTTATGTTTGTCTTCTAGTTATTCTTATAAACTCATTCTAAGAATTAAAATTTGATTCACCTATTATTTTTCTTCTGCGGTATAGTAGGTTTTGAATAATTTTTCTTTTCCTTCTGTGATCATACTAATGTTTTACTTTTTGAGGACGTTAAGGATATTCCCTGAAAAACCAAATGCAGTTTATATGGGAAAGTTTGTTTTCAAGTATATGGGAATTGAGAGGAGTTGGCGTTCAAACCCCAATTCAGTTGTTTGTAGGGACTGGGTTTGGAGCATTGTAACAATTTTTACTGATCCTATATAAACCAATGGAAGTGACTCTCGCTATAAATCTGATTCTATTGCTTTTAGTTCAGAAGCTGTTTGGACTATCAAGTAAAATAAATAATTCTGTCCATTAGATATACCCAACACAAAACCTTTAAGTATTTCAGTCAAACCTCAAATAAAATTTTAAATTTAATATCCTTTGACTGAATGCTTTGAGAAAATTTTATCATGGGATTGTATTATATGCTAATAGATGTTGTACCCTATATTGTGAGCTAACAAAGGCCATATAGTTTTATTTTGTTTATGCCCTCATAATTTAACTTTGCAAAAGCTTCCGATGAAACAAACAGATCTTTAGATGCAATTGCTTTATAACTTTATGCCTTCATAATTTAACTTTTCTGAAAGCTTTTTATCCTTCCAGCAAATCAGAAAATGCATCTGTTCATTCATTATGAATGCAATACTTTATTTTGTTAGACTGCTTTTAAGCATTTGGAAGCCAAACTTGTAAAGTTTGAGGCATAATTTTTGTACAACTCTGGGAGTTTTGTTTGGATCTTAGAAGTTACGTGTGGATAAACTGGTGCACTCTTGGGTTGATTGATCTTATTGTAAGCTATACCTATTGGATGCAAGCAGACAATTTCTCTTTGGATAAGAGTTCAAGTTGTTACACTTATCTTCAGATATCCTATTATAGCATTAAGTACTTTCTGCGCTGTTGAATTGTTAGGTGTCATGCATAAAATCTACCCCTTTTATATCTGATTTACCTCTTTACTATGCCATTCCTGCCTAGTTTGGTGTCTCATTTTTCCTTGACTATTGACAACAAAAGGTCATTTACTTGGTGACTTGCTAAAATCATACTGGAGTAAGTAATCTGTATGTGTGTACATAAATGACAAAATTATCTTTTCTTGGACTTTCTGTTAGTATATTTAAATGTATAAAAACAAGTGTAATTTCCATGAAATGTTTAATTTTCCACTGTCCACTCAATGTAGGAGGGAAAGGAAGAAGTAATCCAAGCATGGTATATGGATGACTCTGAAGAAGACCAGAGACTTCCCCATCCCCGCAATCCCAAGCAGTTTGTTTCTTTTGACAAACTTGCAGATTTTTATGCCACCAGATTTTCTTTTCTCTTGCCTTCAAGGCATTTGACAATTAATTGTTCATGATGCTATAAGTTTTAAGCTTACTGCTTTCTTTTGAAGAACTCGGTGTTCTCAGCTGGCGACTGAATGCTGATGACTTATGTGAAGTTTGTCCAGAGAAGCTACCAAATTACGAAGCCAAAATCAAGAGCTTCTTTGAGGAGCATTTGCACACTGTTGAAGAGATTCGTTAGTGCCTTGAAGGAAGCGGTAGGCTTTTTTTTCAATTGATTATAGGCATCTAGTTGATATTTATATTTCATGGTAAACTGCCTTCTTGTGGAATTTCATTTTCTTCCTGCTATCCTCCTGTGAAGGTTATTTTGATGTGCGTGATGAAAATGACCAATGGATTCGGGTAGCTGTGAAGAAAGGTGGGATGATTGTCTTACCTGCTGGAATTTACCATCGATTTACTCTAGACACAAATAACTACGTAAAGGTATAACATGTTCGCTTATTTAATTTTAGCGCCTTTATCCTCAAATTAGATTCTTTAATAAGTGTACAAGGATATATCTTTATACTCACAATAATGTGCTGTGTTTCACACCATATCTCCCATGGTTTCCACAAGAAATAGCTTGATGCTTGTACAATTCCTACGTTCAATGTTCAAATTAAAAAAAAAAAAAATCTCATTTTGCAGGCTTTACCGCTCTTTGTTGGTGAACCTGTGTGGACTCTACACAATCGACCCAATGATCATCTCCCTGCTAGGTAAACTAAGTCTTTCCCGTCCTGCAGTGAAGATTCTTGCCGTTCTTTTACATGTCTAATCGTTGCTTGCACGTTGCAGGAAGGAGTACCTTGATTCGTTGGCGAATAAGACACAAGGTACTGGTGGCCAACAAGCTGTTGAGGCTCACTGAGGCCATTGGAGAAGTACATCACTTAACCCCACTTCTACCTATCTACTGCAATGCCTGCTTTGGTTACTGTTTGCATCTTATATCTCACTTCATGTGTGTGGTTTATCACGTCTGGGTTTGATATGATGCTATATGCATCTGTATCTTAGCGCTGTCCTGCTTAAATGCTTGAACTTGTGGGACTAGTTAGCCCTCAGTTCCTGCAGCCTGCTGTATACTTGTATGACGCTCTTATGTTAAATAAAATTTTGATGAGTTTTCCTGGTGTGACTTGGATTATGTTATCAACAATTTTCAGTTATCTACTACCTGTTTGCTTATATGATTATTTATTTGGAGATTGAATTATTTCTTATTTAAAAGAAAATAATAATGAATATTCTTCAATGCTTTTTTAAGCTGTATTTATCTTAAAAGTTATGTTGTTTTCTTTCACTGTGATTTATCTATGCTTGGATCATATATATATATATATATATAATTTGTTCAATCTCCAATTAGATGAAGTAACATGTAATATTAATTTCAAAGTAAGCTTGAGTGAATCCATTGCAATGACCATTGTTTTATTTATTTTTCTTCCAATGGGACTCTAGAGATTCCTGTAAAAGAGAAACAAAAAATTAAGTATTGCAGAGATGAGGATGCTCAGATGGATGAGTGGCTTTACCACTTAAGAGACAAAATGTGAAACAAATATATGTGTGATAAAGTTGGATTTTCTCAAGTGATAGATAAGATTTGAGAGAATCCCCTTAGATGATTTAGTCATTTAAAATGCCACCGTCTGATGACTCAGTTAAGAGAGTAGATGTATTAGATTCATCCTATGCCAAGAAAGAGGTAGACCTAAAATGACTTGATTACAAAGTATAAAAATGACTTTAATTTATTAGGGATTAATTGAGGATATGACAATAGGACACATTGGAGAAAAAAAAAAAATTCATATAGCTGATCCCATGTAGTGGGATGAAGGCTTATTATTATTGTTGTTGTTTGTGAAACTCCAAAGTTTCCTGATTTGTCTGGAGTATAGAAATAGAAAGAAAAATGGCAGGCAAAATGTTAAAAATAATATAAAGGTGATCAATGGTTATATGAGATTGAATATGTTGATAAGTAATTGATTTTTATTCCTCTTGAAGAGCAATGAAGAAAATGACGATCATAAAATTATATCCATAGATAGATGCTTGGTTTAGTCAAAATTGACGATGGCGTTATTGGAGCGGGAGGATGAGGTTATTGTATGTGCGCCTATAAGAGCAGAGAGGATGAAGAGAAGCTATAGGTGGAAATGGAATAATGGAAGTGGAGGGTTTTACGATGGATGGAGAAGAAAAATATGAGATATTTCATAGAAAGTAATATTTTTTTCCACACAAATATATGTGGTGAAATTTTATTATGGTGTAAGTGGAATTTAAACTTATGTTCTTGAATTAACTTTCAAAACTCTTATCATCTTGACAAATTGACCATCACAAAATGAAAAAAAAAAAAAAAAAAGTCATGGAAGATAATATTTGTTATATAACTGGTTGGCAATAGCGAAAAATATTGATAGCCATTTTGTGCACTAAAGTATTTTAAAAAATTAACTGAATTGCATGAGGAGAGAGTTTGTTAAATAGGTTGAAATGAAAAACATAGAGATTCAAAAATCCTTGGAATAAGAGAAAAAGATGTTTTTTTTTGGTACATAAGGGAAGGGGTAACATCATAGAGGGCATGGAGTGGTGAAGATAAATATGATAACTTGTGTAGTCTCCATCCCCCAAATATCGAGAGCCATTCAAAGTCAGTTCATCATAAAGCCAATGATGTATAATGACAAAATATTGAATGAATGATTATATTATTAGCATAGAATGAATGAAATTGAGTTTACATAAATTTCAGACAAAGCTAAGAATTTTAGAAGCCCTATAATGTGCTACTGAATGCCTGATAAACCAATAGTAGCCATGGATGCTTGGACTGTTCTTTCTACTATGGATGAGCCAAGAATTCCTTAGTTCTTGCGTCCATCGCTTTTTTTGCTTTGGAATATGAAATAGGACCAGCAGGCTGCTGAACAAAAGGATCCAAATTTATTTGTAGAACAAGCAAAGCTCATCTGTTTACAGACTCGCTAAGTTCCAACATGGAAGTGTGCCGAAATGGCTGAGAAAAGAGGGAGATTATTGTTCAGATCGCTGAAGAAGTGAGTAGTAATTAAAGGGATTTGGATGAATAATTTTCCTCTAATCTTGTTGGACTCTTACGCTTAGATATTATAAGGGAGTGTCAAGAGATTATTGCTGATATGATCTAGTAAAATAAAAACTGACAGATTAGGGGTTATTTTGGTTCACTGACTTCTGCACTGTACATGATAATGCTAGCAGATATTAAATGTTTGTTTTGGTTTTCTGTAAATAATAATCTTTAAAATAATATAGTTAAATTGTATTTTGATGCTATAGAGATTTTGATCAGATCATGACAAAAAAAATTAAATAAATAATTAATTTAAAATCATATTATTAATCAGAATAAATAGTATTACTTTATAATAATTAATCAAACACTATATCTAATAGATCTATATCAGCATGCGAATAATATTTATTATAGCGATGTTATTAGATAAAAGTCAACAAAACAACTCAAATTTAACTATTTTAGGTTATATAATTCTATTAATCGACTTATTGTTATTATTATTCTTATTTTAGTGATTTTTTGAATTTACATTTTTTATCAAATAAGTTTTCACTTCATATACTTAAGGTTTTGACCAAATTGAGGATAATTAGAATGGATGCTAATCGTCCTCTATTTCTTATGATAAAATTAACTAGAATGCTGGAATGCAAGCTAATTTTAAGTAAACTATTATTCAGTTATGATAAAACTAGTTATTGTTAAAATAAATTTAATGATATATTTATCTACGATTCCCGATGTGGATTCGATTCAATGTCCTCAATTTGATGCTTGGCTTCTTAGCAGAGCAGGGGACGGATCCTTATCTCCCGAATATTCTTTCCCGCTGTGTTTGGGTTCTTCTCTAACAGTTTTAGAGGCTCACATATCTCCTTGGATTCTTGAACAAGTTGGTTTGCTCAAAGCTAGAATCAATTTGAGCAATCTGTTGATTACAATACGATTGAATTTAATAATTGCTAGCTTTTACAACTAATTGCTGGTGGAACAAAGAGAACAAGTGGAGAACTAGTTTGAGTATTTCAAAGCATATACGGAACAAATGAAATCAAAGTAAAATCAATCACACATAAGACATTACATTTAACGTTAAAAAACTAAAGAATGGGGAAAAACTATGGTGCCACATCATCAAGAAATCCACAATGAAAGAAAAATAAAGAAAAATAGTATATATTACACTTATCTAGAGCCTCTTTACACTTTAGTCGCTCTAGGACTCTCACTACTAGAGAATTTTGAAAAATGTCAGAAAAATTGTGGAAAAATTGACTAAAGGCTCATAACATCACGATAATATTGTCCTCCAGGCTTTTCTACACAGGTTCAAGAGCTGCAGCGTTGCTCTTGCAATGTCGCATGGGCCTCTCTGTCATTCTGATTTGGTGCCTTGGTCCTAGCACTGCAGCGTTACTTAATGCATCTCTATCTTCCTTATGCAAATCAATGGATCCCAATGTCGTGGCGTTGTCCCCTTGGCGACGTTGTCTTCTTTGCCTTTGAATTCCAATCCTTCAAAACTTAGCACCGAGACGTTACCCATCTAAAAAATTTTTTTTGAGAGCACTGTGCGACTAAGGATAATGGGTTAAGTCAACAGTACCTCTCGGTTGATTGATAAAATCAGGTTTCACAAAATAATATTAATGATATGAAAAATTGAATTAAAAAAGAAATATGAAGCGCATAAACTAATTTGATACCTTCAAAAGAGGCGCATGAAGCTTCTTAACATGTAAAATGTGTCCTATATATGAACAAAAGCATGTGAACACTGGGAATATAGCTATAGCGAGTAATTTAAGATGGGGAGTGTCAAATGAGCGATTTTATTTCATTTTTAAACCCATTTAAACATGCCTATTAACTAAGCTATAATTTGATCATTTAGGCACATTCAAACATTCAATAATTAAGTTTGTACTAAACCAAAAAAATAACCTCTATAAAAAAATACACTAGTGAAGAAAGTACAACGAGAAGAGGGTGGAGTCAAATTTTTAGTAATAATTTCTTTTTTATAAAATACGAATTGATGTTATTTTCTAGTGGGAGATTTTGGAGTTATTGAATTAAATTCTAATATTAAAATATTCAGAGGGTATGATTTTATATCTTCATTAAATATAATTTTTGATTAATTGATTTTTTCATATGAATATTTTGAATATCTTGTATTAATTTAAAGTTCTTAAATAGATTGTTTATTAACTTTAAGAAGTATAATGAATTTTTTTATTGTTTAAAGAGAATTTCTAGCATCTTCTGAGATCTTATAATAAATTTTATATTATTAAACCTATTCCTTATTATTGTTATAATTAAAATTTTTAAGGGGCTATTTGGAAGGAAGAATTTTGGGTGTAAAGTAAATGCAAGAGTTTAACTTTTTTTGTGTTTGTCATAGTGCAAAGTAAAATTTCTAAGGTAATGTAATGTATTTAGAATACATTACAAATATCATTTTTGGTGTATTTAGAATTAGTCTATTTGGGTGAATTCCAAATACAACTAAGATAAATGGCCACGCACCCACCATGCCCACAACCTCAAAAATACTTTACATTGCATAAAAAAAACTCATGTATCTGTAAAGTTTTCAACCAAATAATATTAAAGTAATCTAAATACATTGCATTGCTTTTATACCGCATTCTTTTTACACTATATTCCTTTTTTAGGCAACCAAACAACCCCTAAATGAAATATTTGACATCCCATAAGCTCAAATAAATTTGAAGAAGTGGGACAGAGAAGGGAAGCATGTTGGCCATTGAAGTATTTGTTAATCTCCACATATGCTGCATGAGTTGAATCGAGCCTATAAGATGAATTTGATCGACTTCAGATGCTTTAGAACGCAAATAGGAGCTAAAATATACTAGATGTCATCAAAACGCCGAAACAACCTCCGATTGAGAATAGACTTCGCTTAGAACATCGAAATTGATCAAAAATATAAATATTGCAACCCAATGATTAATGATCGTATCGAAGTCAAGGCACCGACGCATATCGATATGAAGCTGCGAAGATGAATGACCGATCGAACGAACTTTCATTACGTCGAACATCAAATTGATCAAAATATAAATATTGCATACCCAATGATCAATCGATCGAGTCCAATGTTACGGCATCGGTCGAAGTCGCGTGACGATGTTTGAATGAAGCTCAAAATTGATCATTAACATCAAAATATCAAAACCTTTCAAATAAGACTGTTTGCGCTCAATTCGGACAAGTCTTTGTGAATGTCGAGCAGTTGAAAATGATAATGCGTATTTTAATCAAAAATTGATCCAACTGACGCCGACAACCAAACGCCTTTCAAAATGTAATTGCAATTCAGAATATCGAAATAATCTTATATGAGCATATATATATTAATTATATAATGATGTCGTCATAAAAATTCAAATAAAGGATTGATTTAATCGCATTTTATATATATATATATATATATATATAATCTTAAGATTATATCCCATTCATAGCCTTAGGAGCGCCGCAAGCCCCCTCTTCACGCACGCGACCCTTCCCCCTGCCCGTCCGACTTGAACCGCGCAAGCACGAACTGCCATCTCATGTGACTCGGTCAATCCTCCCAGACAAACACACGAACTGCTACCTCCCTTAACCGTAAGCAACCACCTCAACCGTTCCCTCCCAGTCTCCTCTATTTCGCAGATCCAAAACCCTTCCTCTCGTGGTGGTCTGTGCAAGCGGAAGCCCTCGTGCATTCTTCCATTTTCTTTGAAACCACAAATCATAAGCCCTCCTCTCTAGTCTCTCATAGTCGTCCTCTCCCAATCAACCCGATTCACTCCACACAGCCTTCCTCCATGCTATCCGTCTGCACGCGAGCAGCCAAGAAAAGCCCCTCCCTCTTGGAACACATTCACTGCTAGTGTAGCCTTCATTGTTTTGCTGAACTTTGTTTCATAAACTGAGCGGCTGAACCGAGAAGCCAAAGTAGACCTCTTCCTTTCCATTTCTTCCTCCCAATCGTTGAGTAAAAACTGGTGGTTCACCCGTCTGAACGGCAGCCAAAGATCTCTGTTCCCTCCTTCGATTCTTGATCCAATCTCCAAAGCCGCTCAACAGCCCTCTCTCCCTCATTTTCCCTTGGCCAAACTATCTCCTTCCCTTATTTACCCTTTGTCGAATTCATCCTTAGCCGATCTCCCCTTTTTACAAGCGAGGGTAGCCAAGAGGTAATTCCGTCATCAGGGGGGTTCCTCTCGGTATACCTCCTCACTTCATCCTCTAATCGAGAACATAGCCGCTGAATTACTTTTCCAACATCTCTTTTTTCACCAAAAGATGAACATATCAGTGTTCTTCTAAGGTTCCTGATTTCCATTACTTGCCTTTTTTCTCTCTCTTCTGAACACTCCGATTCAATCGACTTCGCTCGCACTACCCATTCCTTCAATTCGCTCTTCCAATGTCAATGATATAGTGAAATAGTTATGGATGTGAATATATATATATATATATATATATATATATATATATATATATATATATATATATATATATATATATATATATATATATATATATGCATACATGTCTTTTTGTGTTTTAAAGCTCACGCTCATTGTATGACAAGATAATGGCCGAGGTGTTTCAAAACACCAATGTCGACTCATCGCATGACGAAGGCCTCCAAACTGTTAGATGACTCTATGTTGCTACTAAAATTTTAACTGAAATTTGGAACTTAAATAAATTCAAATTGAAATCATGTAAGCTTAAGTTAAATAAGAAAATATATGATAATTGTTAAAATGAACATCAAACCAAAAAGAAAAAAAAAGAGGAAAAGCACTTACAAAACTTATTTAAAGTTGAAAGCCATCCCAAAGTTTGAATAAAATCCTTCCCCTCTTCTCAAGTACTCTAAACTCAAGTGCTCTCTTAGATTTTTTATAGGAATTGAGGAAGCAATGAGGAACCCATTCTTATTTAAAATTAACTTTTTAATAAAGTGAGTTCTCTTTTTCTGTAAACTCCTCAAAATTAAAAAAGCTTTGATTGAAATTTGGCGAGACAAATGCCAAGCTCACAAAAGATTTATGATAAGTTTGAAGTTTGACTTTTAAATAAACATAAAACTTGATGTGGAATTTAAAATAAAGTCAAATTGGGTTTGATCACTTTTATATGAAGACTGGATAACTCTCATAAGTGCAAGATTATTATTTGATAGCTTACTCACAAGCATAATTTGTTGGCTTGCTCATAGTCAAGAATGTTATATTCCAAGTCTACTTGAATTTGTATTTCAATACAAAACTAAATTATAAGAAATTTGTTAAGTATTATATTTATATATATAGAAAAAGGAAAATCAAATGAAATTTATAAGAGATCTATGAAGAAGTTAAATAACATGTTGGCAAGCATAGTTAAAGCTCCTTAATGAATGATTGAAAGATTCATACAAGAGCTATTAATAGTTTGTTTTAAACTAATTGGAAGATAAATTCTCAAATATGAAAGAATTCGAACCTGCTCATAAATGAATTTGAAAACTTGGAGAATTAAAAATTTTAACAAATAAATTAAGTGCAAGTAATGTTTTAAATTACAACCTAAATCTAATCGCTTGGATATACAAATTCTTGTACAAAAAGATGACACACTAAATTAAATGAACAAATGAAAGAACTTTCTTTAAATTCAAAAATTAAGGAATTTCATTTTAATTATGATTTTTACAATAAATGATTTCATTAATTAGATAAAATTATCTAAGCTATAAATACCTGTATGTGCTCAGACATAGAGATTTAAAGTGCAAATTTTAATGTCTGAAAAGGCTGCGTAGGCTAAATTAGAATTAAATGAAAATATAAAATCAATCTCACAATTTAAACATAAAATTATCTGAATTACTAAATACCCACATGGGCCCCAATACTATGCTGAATGCTTAAACTTAATGTAAGGATGATGTGGGTTTCCCATTTAGTCTTAGATGGTCAAAGTTAACAAAATCTAAAATCTAATTATTAAGAATTTTAACTTTAAAATATCAGAAGCTAATTTATCATAATTTAGATCGATCCTCTGATATGAGCTAAACAGAGTAGTCAAGATCTAAAATTCTTAAATATATTCAAATTAATCAATTAACTACCCCGATGATGGCTGTATTAAATGAAGATTTCAACTAGAGGGGATACTTACTATTAAAATGTGCTTACAAACTCAAGTTGAATTAATCAAAATCAAATGTCAACTTAAATGCAAAATTTAATATATCAATAAGCTATTAATGATTAAATGAAATTCAATCTTTAAAGAACTTAAAAGCTAAAACTCAATCCACCTTTAGCAATTATTTGTCAGAGGTGAAAAATTAAGAAAACTCTAGCTCACAAAGGAGCCAATGTTAAATAAGTGTTATACTATGTTCATTCTCAATCAATCTCATGCTCGAATGACGTGTTCTCTGACATGCTTGGCCAAGGCTCCACATATTGAACACTGAGTCGATGGGTGGTTGCCGCCAAATGAAACTATTATATTATGATCATGATTGTATGATGCTCTTGGCTCGCTTTGAGTTGTGAATCATAAGGTACAGATGAAAAAAAACTCATCTATGAAGATGTAAGTTTTGTCTCCTTAGACAAACACATCCCTAGGTCTACAAGAATTTCTTGGATGACATAACTCATGTGTTGATGATAAGGATTCTTCGGTCAGGATGGGTCTAATTCACCGACTAAGTAGACTGGGATCACATACCGGATGACAACTATGGATCTAGATTATCGTTCACCCAACCATCTACTTTAAGTTAAAATGATGAATTTTATAAACCTAAATTCTAAAACTCCACATGCTACTACTATATGCTATTAAGAGATCTACTTAGCCTTAATCAAAGTTCTCTCCAAAATTGGGAGGGTAATTAATTATATGCTTTGCCATAGAAACCCGGAACTATCTAAAGTCCTCACCAAATGAGGGCTAAAAATCTCTAGGTAGTGTCTTATCTACTATTCCATTTTCCTTTAAAATTACATAACACTTCAAATCACATCTCCTTAATGAGGTGGGTGAATTTTGGAGCCCATAGATTTTGATCTTGGGATAAGTTTCTCTTTCCATTTTTGGTTAGTTGAATCTAAGCTATAATAGCAGCAAAAGAAAAATAAAATTAAAATTTAAAGTTACTTGGAGAACTATTACTTTAGTTCTCCAAAATAACACAACTCTGCCAATCGAATATTTCGCACTAGGAAGGCATGATGCTGAAGCTTCCTCTTTTAGTGGAAAGCTAAGTAGAAGGCAAAGAAGGAGAAGAAATATTGAATTGTGAGCTCGATCGGACCATTACCATGATCATACTTGATGCTAGAAGCGAGTGTTTCTACTCACAACAAATTTAAAAATCTCAAGTGGGTGAAAAGGAATAGCTTTACTGATGATATCAAATAATTATTCTGGGAGCAGCAGCTCCAAACTATAATCCCACAAAGGAGGAGAGACTCGCCAGAATGTAGGTGGAAACTTTCAAGGAGAAGGGTCTCATGAAGAAAAAGTATCAAGACTAATTATCAGAGAAGCCAAGAATGCTCTACTACAAAAACTACCATCAGTGGTAGTAAGATTACAAAATCATCCTAAACAAGCCCTGCATGGTGAGCACATGACAGTTGCATGTCAGAATCACCAAAGGTCCTATAGAAAGAAAAAAATATGGAGGTTGGAGCCTCGAGAAGAAGTGGTAATGTAGAATCTTCTTCACTTAGAAGCAAGCTAACCTAGAGACTGTGGAGAAAAAAATGTGAACTGCACACTCAATAGCTATTATTCAAGCAAAAAATTGTATAACCGTAACCAGAAGTGAGTTTTTTAACCCATAATAGGTTTGGCAACCTAAGATGGGTAAAGTGGAACAGCTCTACTGGTCAAATCAAACAAATATCATCTGTTAGAAGTTCTATCTAGTGAGAAAACTCAAAATGTATATGCAAGAGTGCGGTCCTTGTGGTGAAAATTTTATATATTCTTGCCTTCATCTATCCCCTTTTGGAAAAAATAAATGAAAATAGAAATATATAAAATATGCCTTATGTCGGGACACCATGATCCATAGATTTTATTAGTGATCGTGCACATTGAGAAAGGTGTACTATCTTGAGAGATAGAAGTCACCACCCTACACTGGACCTAATCATCTCAATAAGGACTCCTAAGGACTATGGGTCTTCGGAATGTACCAGAGATTCTTCCTCTATTTTACATAGAAAAGTAAAGCATGATTTATTTTAAACCCGGTTCATTAAGTTCCCTAAGGGACAAACCCTCATAGTTAATTACATCATAAGGAACATGATTCCTTAAAATACTCTCAATTAAGGTAAATGATCATTATCTCCAAAGATTTTGAAAGGTAGGACTATCAATCGATTGATATTTTTAGAAAGTTAAGTGGGACCGATCAAGAGGAGGGAGTTCTTATCGAAGCCAAATGAAAACAAGTAGGGGATGCTTAAGATACTAGGAAGCCTAGTAAGCATCCTAAACTATCCTATAGTTGGGCTTTATATTTTTTGAAATTGAATTAATTTATTTGAGTTGAATTTTATTAGAAATGTAGGCTTACAATTCCACAAGATAAGGTTATGAAAATGCCTAAGAGGTGATTTATGCTCCAAAGGGAAAGTAGCAACCTCGAACATAAATCTATGGAGCTTTGGCGAGGGCTAAAAGTACGACCTAAAACTAAGGTGAAAATGAGTATATGATTTATCTTCACAAGAGAGGATAAATCACTCGACTGCTTGGACTTACAACCGTCTGGGGGTGGCCACCAACTAACACCTCCTACGATTTTAAAATATGTAAGCAAGTCAAATGCTTTTGCAAGATAGCTAAGCTGTTATTTATTTAGAAAGAGACTAAGTCCTTAAACACACTCCCTAAGAGACTAGATCATGTAGGGCATGCTTTAATGACTTAAATCTAATGCAAATTTTATTACATTTTATTTTATTTGGATAATCAATTTGACATAGCTTTGGGATTTATATGCCTAATGCATGAGAAATTAGATTATAGGCCAAAATCAATAAGATAAGGAGGTATGTTTCCACCATGGCTCTCACAAGTCAAGCCAAGTTCTCTAGCAAAGGTGTAAGCCCTCCAATCAAGAGTGAAATAATACGCTTTTTATGCGTGATGTTAGAAAAGTAAGATAACATCTAGCTAAGGGGTTGCTAATTCTTTTATCTTATTTTATAACTTAAGCTTTAGGTGAGGTTATGAATTATTTATTTTTAATTTGAGTTATTTAATTGGATAGAAAATTTATTTTTCTAAGAGCCTAATCATCATCCAGGCCATACATCAAAGCAAGAAAGAAACTAGAAAAATATGCCATCTTAATGCGCAAGTTAAATAAACATCAATCAATTTATAAAACTAGCGTAAAAGAATAAAATGCCATTTATGGTCGGGCTCCACCGCACAAACTTGAGAAAAAAATTGGTTAGTCGAGCTCTACCCTTATACAACCTGGATTACAAATAAATTAAATACAATCAAACAAGAAATTCATGTTATGGATGGGGTCTTCATTCCTCATTTCTTCTTTCTTCTTTTGGTTCTTTTTTTTGGATGGTTGGAATATGGTTGCTCCAAAGGTTTCACATGGTACATAAGACATGATCTTATGACCAATGCTCATCCTAATCCCCCCCACCTCCCATAATAATCATTCAAAAATCCTAATTATAAAAGTACATGAAAATAAGAAAAAATGAAATCTAACTAAAACCTACAAAATAGAGATTAGCCAAACAAATCATACAATCCCAATCATGTATATATATAAATTGGACTTAGCACCCACAAATGGGTAACCAAGTCCACTTGACCTATTTTGGATTATGCTTAGGGGTATAAGCACCTGTATAGCAAAAGTAGTTATATTTTTATTACAAACTCTTAAGCACATTCCCCTACAGAAGATAATGGTTAGACTAAGATCACCCTATCATTTAGTCTACACACATGCACCCTAACATCCAAACTAAAAATAAAATATCACAAAATAAAATCAAACATCAAACCATGTAGTGCCTTAACCTAAAGCTAGAAATGATGACTTAGCTTATGTGTGCTATTTAAGGTTTGTGTGTGGTATACTTAGTTTTAAGGTTGAAGTTTTCTAAATATGAAAATGTTCAACTTAGAGGATTTGTTTCATGTAAGTGATTTAGTTTCTTTGGTTGATTTTATTTTGTATTTTGATTTGGTTTAAGTGAATCATACAATTAATTACTAAGTTGTAAAGAGAGGAAAAGGAGAGAACTTCTCTTTCCACCCTATCTTAAGTAATTTCTAAGGTAGATTTATATTTAATTTTTATTTAGTGAATATTTTATTATGTGTTTTAATTAATCCTAAGTTTAGATTTTTCCTAAACAAACCTATTAAAAAAGAAAGATATTTTAAGATTAAGTAAGTAAATATCACAAAACACACATCACTTCATTTCTATCCCAACATAAGTAACATGCATATAGATGAATCCTAAGCATATCTATACATGCAAATGGAAATATTTAGCACATTTTATTGATGAATGTTAAGAGAATTTGTTTGAGAAATTTGAATGTTTTTATGATGCATGATTTTGTTAAGTAGAAAAAGAAGGATTCTTTTATCCATTTTTTATATGCACACATATATGTATGAAAGGCATAAGTGAGTATGACGCCATTGTTAGCTAGGGTGTAAGGTACAAGACCTACTTAGGGCTACATAAAGCCTCAATCTCGGGTTGTCGGACTAATATACCACTTTCTTTAAATACATATACATGTACAAAAGAAATGAATGGAAAAGAAAGATGCAAAAGTTTGTGTTTGTTTGTTTGATTTATAATTTATATGTGTAAGTGTGGATGTCCTTCTTAAGTAATAACATATGAATGAATAGGAATGGATTTAAGCAAGTGTTGTGTTCTTTCAAATGAACTATACACTTTTCCAAATCCTATTCAAAACTATGCTAAAGGAAAAGAGAAGGAAAGCCACACTATGCACATCTTTGTATTTTTACTCACATGCAAGTTCATAAATAATTATAGGCATCATACCTTTTAGTTTTGATAATTGATTTATAAGTTTTGAAAAATAATTTTTAGATTTAATAGTGATAATAACCATTCATATTCTTACTTTAGTCGAAACATACCATTTGACATAAAAGAGACATGTCATTTTTAGTTTGATTTTTAAAAAATAAGAATGCATGATTTTCATATGACATATTTAGCATGTTAGGAAAGAAATAAAGTGATGAAAGCAATGTAAGTTCATCCACCTTAATTAATTCCTAAAGATAATCCTATGAACAAGATTATTTAAAGTAAATCAAATTTATTTTATGGAGAGTTTGGATTTTGTTTGAGTTTGGTTTCAATTTGAGAAATGTGAGATGAGTTTGTTGGTCCTAACCCATTACCCCATGTGTGAGTTATTTAAGTTCAATTTTTAGGTGATTAGATTAATTTTATGCTTTGGTTAGGTTAAGGTGTGAAGTAAGTGTGTTAATTACCCCTTACCTACACCATTTTAGTATATTTAATCAAGTAATTATAAGCCAATGTATGACATAAAATCACAAAGAATTTAAATCAAGAATGCATCCTAGGAAAGAAAGGTATCTAATGCAATTGGCTCATAATTAATGATTGATTAATTTAAAGGGTTTAATTTAAGTACTTTCATAACACTTTCCCACACATATGGGTTGGATTTTGATTTCCTTAAGCTACTTAGGTTATTGAATACCTAAGCACCTACCCAAGATGTATTGATTAAGTTATGGAATATTTTTTTTTAAATTTATCAAGTTAACTAAGTAGGTGATTAGTGGGTTAGCCCTTAATTAAGTTTGGATTAAGGAAGAAAAGGGGTTTAGGAAATGGCTTAGGAAAAATTCCTCAAATCCATTCCATAAACCTTTTCTTCACTTAATTAAGGCTTAATTAACTTAAAAAGAGGGTAAACCACTATTCACATGCTCAATTATCCATAGTTACATAAAGAGGGTGATTAAGGATTCATTACATGATTACCCTAATTAACTCATCAATAAATCCCAAGAAAAATTAAGAGAGGAAGAGGTCATCCCACTAAATATACCAGAGAAATTTGAAATTAATTAATGAAATAATTAGGGAGTAATTAGGTTACTATATTTACTTTAAAACCCTAATTGAGGAAAATACACTATTCAAAATCAATTGGAAACATTTTTAGATTATTCTCTTAAGAAATATCTTTACAGTGCATTTTACCTTATATTTTTATGATTTTTTGGAATTAGTTATGTTATTTTGAATTTTCATGATTATCCATTAATTAAATAACCTAATTAAGTGATTAATCCCATCGTCACCACGGAGTATGGATGCGCACACGCTTTCCACGCGGTGCTGGGAGTGGTCACTTAATTATTACATTATGCGCCGCGCTTGCTTTCCTCACCCGATCAAGGATCGTGAGATCAAGCCCACGATTCTTAAAGGATTAAATCAGAGATCCTATGCATCTTGATCATGGCCGTCCATACAAAATGCGTAGATGGATGGCCCATGATCTGTGCCTAAGCTAGCCTGTGGGAGATGGCCACCGTCCATCTTTCATGGCATGATTCGAGCTCAATTGAGCTCTGATTGAGCTCAAACTCAACCCACACCATCATCATGTAAGGGAGAAGACATCCAATAGCTAGTTTTACTTAAGATAAAAATTCCTTTCATAAAAGACCACACACTCTCTAGTTTATGCTCGGGTTGAAGGCATACCTCGCCGGAGGCTATCATCGGTGCTCGAAGCCATTGAGGTAGCGTTGTCTAGTGGAGTCGAAGCTCTATTGAAAGTTTCAAACCTTGGGGTTGAGTAGATCTCTCTATGGACCAAGCTCACCTTTAAATCCTTGTGGCCTTGATCGAAGTCCCACTTCTCTTGCCTTGGGAACTTGGATTAAGCTTTGCAAGTTTGATTGAGTCCTCCATGAAGCTTGCAAGAGGAATTGGCTTGATTTTGTGTGTGAGTAAGTTAGAAAAAGGTGGAACTCCCTATTTTCATTGAAGAAATTGAGAAATGGAGAATTTCAAATGGCTTGAGGGAGGGAGCTCAAGGATGCTCCTGAGTTCCTAAGCTCAATCGAGTGTTTATCTGTGAATTCAAGTGGAATTAGGGGGAGTATATCTCCCCCTTGAAGGATTGAACGACCTAGCTTCCCTTTGCCATTTTTGATCAATTGACCAGATGGGATGAGTTTGTTAGGTTGTTAGGACTTGCACATGGTTTAGTTTTGGGTGTGGAGTTGAGTAGTGAAGCTCCCATGTGCTTTAATTGAGTGGAGGAGGGATCCCATGTGCTCAATTCTTAAGTGGGTGGTCGGTTTGGCCATTGGGTTAGGGTTTGGCTGACCCAAACCCAATGGCTCATGTGTACCATGTCTATTAGTGACCATTTGGTTCACTAAGAGAATGCCAAGTGTCCATGAAAGGAATTGACGAAATTCCAAGTGGTTTTGATTTTGGGTTACCCTATGGCCTAGGGGTAAAATGATCATTTGGCTTGGATTTTAGTTTGAATATGTTTGGTATGATTGAAAAATGGGCTGTGCCAAGTTTCATTGAATTTGGAGTTGATTTGATATGATTTGGCTCATGTTGACCCATTTAGGTCAAATGGGTCAACTTAGGTAAAGTTGACCAAATGGTCAAATTGGGTCAAACCAAGGGTGGGTCAAGTTCATATGACCATTTGAGTATTTTGGCATCATTAGTTTGGTTCAATTTGGTTTACATTTGGATTTGGTTCATTTGATTTCATTTAGGTCAAATGGGTCAAGTTGACCAATTTGACCCATTTGACCTATTTGGGTTAGGTCATAGGTTGGCTTAGGCTTCATTGATCATATGAAATGTATTGGTATCTTTGTTTCCAATCAATTTGGTTTATATTTAATTTTGGCTCAACATGACCTTTTGGGTCAAGTTGGGTTTAAGGTCAATTGGGCTAGGTTGGGTCTAGTTGGCCAATTGATGCTTTGGTCAAGTTCAACAAGTGATTTGGAATGAACTTGACTCGTCGGCTTCAATCAAGTTTTGACACATTTTGACTTTTTAGGTCAAGTTGGGTCAACTTGGGTCAAGTGGCCAATTGGGCTCGGTTAGGCTCAAATGATGACTTGGTCAAGTTCAAACATTGATCATGAATGAGTTTTGATCAATGGTTTCAATTTAGCCTATGGTGGATTTTGGCTAGTTTGAGTTTCATTTTGGCTAAGTGTTGACTTGGTCAACCCTTAGGTTTGAGTTTGACCAATATGAATGATTGATCATCTCATGATGATTGTTGCTCATAATGTGAGGCTTAGTTGGGCTTAGTTGAATTCAATTTGAGTAGGATTAGAATTTAGCTCAAAAGGAGTACTTTAGGTCACTTTGGGTCAAGTGAGCCTAAGAAGGTCAAATGGCTTGGTCAAAATTTGATTTGAGTTTGATTAAACTCACATATGGACTTATGAATGAAATATAGATCCATTTGCAAGTAGTTTGATGTCAAATGAGTTTTGATTCATTTGATAATTTCAAGTTCAAAAGAGTGAGCATGAGTTTGACTTGGGTTTGATTTTTGAATTTAGTTTTGGTTTGATGATTGAAGTTTGTATTTATATTTGGATTCATGATTGAAGGATTGATTGAATTATGAAGAGAAATCAAGGGTTTGGCTTGATTTGAAATTGATTTGGCTAAGTTCAAGAATTTGACTTGAAAGGCTTAGGTTATATTTTGGTTGAATTTGAGTTTGCGTTTTGAATTAATTTTTAGTTTGATGAATTTATATTTCATTTATATTTGTGAATATAAATGAGAATATAAATGGGTTATGAGAAAATTCCTTGAATTTGAATTGATTTGGATTTGATTTGTGCTAAGTTCATGAGAGCAATCAAAGGACTTAGGAAAGATTTTTGATTTGGAATTTGATTTTTGAATTTAGTTTTGATATTTCCTTGAATTTGAATTGATTTAGATTTGATTTAGACTAAGTCCATAAGAGAGAATCAAAGTGACTTAGGAAGAATTTTGGAGTTTGGAATCCAATCATGGGTTTCAATCATAGGTTTTAATTATTTGGGATTGATTCATGATTTGAGAAAATCCATTGAATTGGTTCAAGGTTTGAGTTAGAGTTGGAGTTGATATGAGTTTGGAGAAAATCAATCAAATTGGAATTGATTTGAGTATGACTTGAAGGGAGGAAGTGAGGAATATGGTTCAAGCTAACGGGTAGGCAAATTTTCTTAACACCCTTAAGGTATGACCTATTCTTATGGATAACTCTTCTAAGTCTCTAGGGTTAGGTTAAGTGTCCACCTAATCACCAGAAGTGTCTTATGACTAAGGAGACTCTTAGTGTCTAAGAGAAGTCCCGTGTCTAAGATGGAGGGGTTGAGAGCTCATTCTAAAAATGAGGTCAACAAAGGGCACCCAATAGGTGTGGTGTGACTAACAAGGAAACATGCACGTATTGGTGTTGACCAAAATAATCAATAACACCGAACGATCACAAGCACTAACATAAATGATCTACTCCTAACCCCAGGTGTAGAAGGAATCCAGAGCTTAGTGCGATGTGACTCTACTCATGTCAAAGACATAAGAGAGGTAAGGAGGAATCTACTAGGGATAAAGTATGTGAACCTTCCACTAGGGAAACATGTTCAAGTCATCTACAAGGGGATGAGAGGTTTTATTTGAGTCTCACTAGGGAGAAAAATTGATTTAATTTATTTAATTTGTTTTGATTATTTTGATTTGATTGAATCCACTGGGGGGAGGTTGATTGGATTTATTTTGTTGAAATTTTTTTGTTTGTTGTTTGACTCCACTGAGAGAGGAGGACTGAATTTATTTCAAATTTTAGATTTTGGATTTTGAGATGGGCCATGTTAGTTTGAGATGGATCACACTGAGTAGGAGCCATGGTGGCCTAAGCCTAACTAAATTTACTAGTCCAAAGGGAGTAGTCTACCAACCACAAGGTAGAACTATCAAACCAAAGGGGTGCCATTAGGTTTGCAGTGATCAAGTTAGGAAGAAAGCACGGAGAATCATATCTTCCAAAACAAGTAACCACTAGGGTGATCAATCGGCAAGGCAATAGACCTAGGGCTGACTATTGAGTGGATGTCATTGGGGGACTTAAATCAGCTCAAAGATAGTCAAAGATTAATTTCATTTTTTAGTTTATTTTGATGGATTCCATTGGTTTGTGATGGATCACACTAAGAAGGAGCTTATATTAGCCTAGACCTATCTCAGATTTACTGAACCAAAGGGAATAGCTTCCGTGATGGGAGAACTATCTGACCAAAGGAGTGCCTTTCGGTTTGCAATGATCAATTCAAGGGAAGAAAGCATGGGACTCACATCTTCCACTACAAAAGACCACTTGGGTGATCGGTTGTGCAACAAATCAACCCACCTAGGGCTGCCCATCAATTTGTGATAGTCATGCTAGAAAGAATGCATCATTGTCTTACATCTTCCAAGTGGAAGTTGTGGGGTAACCGCTTGTGGAAAAATAGATTGAACCGACCTATGACTTATGGAGTGAGTATCAATGCAGGGATTTATTTCAACTCAGGTAGTCAGGCAATTCCTATAGGGAGTTCTACTGACACTGCCCTAAAGATAGTATGTTTGCTTGGGAAAAGGGGCCCTTAGGGGGCTTGAAATCCTAATCCACAAGCAAATTAATTAATTTATTTATTTAGTTTGTTTATCATGGACCCTATTAGTTTGCGAGGGATCAAACTAAGAAGGAGCTTATATCATCCTAGACCTATCTCAAATTTACTGAACTAAGAGAATCACATCCATAAATTCTCCAACCACAAGGGTGTGCAGAAATGGGACCGCCCAATAAAAGTAACCCGAGTAGTATCTAAATGGGGTCACAAAGAACATGATCCAAATAGAATTCCCGTAGGAAGAGGGGCCGCTAAGGTGCTTGATCCAAAACCCTAGAGAAGATGACATGGCTAGTCATATATCAAATAGGTATTCAGTGGCCAACTCAAGGAGAAAGCGCAGGGACTCACATCTACCAAGAGTGGTATATATCACCGGTGAGCCAAGATATAGTGAACATCAACCAACCTAAGGTTCTCATGATTTGTAATAATCAGCCTAGAAGAAAGCTCGGGACTCACATCCTATAGTAATTGATTGGGATAGTCCTTATGTGTTATCAATCTAGGTGACTATTAAGTGAATGTCACTAGGGGACTTATATCAACTCAAAAGTAGTCAAGAGGAAAGGAGTCTCTAAAGGACTTATCCTAAACCTCAAATATACTTGACCTGGTTAGATCATGATGATTAGTTCAAGAAGAAAGCTTGGGGACTCACATATTCTTAAACAAAATCAACATAAGGTAGCTTACTGGATGGGCAATAAAGTCTACCATACTAACAAAGTGCTCGTTGGTTTGCAATAGAAAGAAAGTGTAGGGACTCACATCTTCCAAGTAAGTGACAAATGGAGTGACATACTAGCGAGGTAGCATATAAACCCGACCTAGAACAGCTAATGAGTGAGTGCCATGGGGCTTTCTCTCACATCAAAATAGCCCGTGACAAAAGATATGTATCTATTTTTGTGCTTGTGTTAAAGGGAATAGGATGCCTCTTGGGTTCTCTCACACCTATCCTAAACACACTTGGGGAAATGGATGAAATGGTGCATGGATGGAAACTAGGAATTCCCACTAAGAAAGGATGCTACTCGGGTTCTCTTACACCTAACTCAGTTGTGTTAATCAAAATAGGATGCCCCTTGGGTTCTCTCACACCTATTCTAATAGCATCGAGAGATTGTGTTTGATTGTGTTTGTGTTGTGAAAGAGGGATAAGATGTTAGGGGACTCTTACACCTATCCTAAACATGTCATGATAGATTGCAAGACTAAACAAACTGCACTTCGAAAGAAGAGAAGATTTTGATGAAATAGAATCAAATTTTTGTTCTTTTATTGATAATTATTTTCAAACATATTTTATGGATAATATTTCTTCAAATAAAGCCCATTAATTGGAAGCATCGAGTGTTTCCCTTTACAATCAACGAGATGATAGGATCCTTCTTGGTAAGCCTTCTCTATGATATAGAGGCCTTCCCAAGTGGGTTCAAACTTACCTCCCATCTTTCGACGGGCAATAATTGGTCTCTTTAGGACTAACACAAGTTCTCCTACTTGGAAAGACCTAGGACCAGCTTATTGTGAGCTTGAATCATTTTAGCCTTATACAACTCGAGGTTCTGCATCAGAGTGACTCTCCTCAAACGAGCTCTTCGAACTTTGCATTCTACCCTGTGATCTTGCTACCCAATGCTATCCTCAGTGACAGGAGTTGAACTTCTAAAGAAAGAACATCTTCAAACCCATACACTGAGGAAAATGGGGTAGATTGGGTTGGAGTTCGGTATATGGTGGGGTATGCCCACAAGGCTTCAACCAACTGCTCATTCCACTATTGCTTGTTGTGACTGAGAGTCTTCTTTAGTATTTGGATGAGAGTTTTGTTGAATACTTTTGCTAAGCCATTTACTCTAGGGTAGTAGATGGTGGAGTATCTCCAATCTATACCATGTGTCTTAAGCTTGATCTTGGTGCTTTGAATGCGCACTATTATCAATATAATTTGTTGAGGCCCCCAAACCTATATACATATGGTTCCTAAAAAAACTAAAGCACATGCTGAGTTGTGAGCTCTCTGAGTGGGATTGCCTTGGCCCACTTGGAAAAGTAGTCGGTGGAAGCTAAGATGAACCAATGACTCTTAGAAGAAGGAGGATCAATAGAACCCACAATGTCGGTACCCAACACTCAAATGGCCATGAGGCCAATGTAGGGTGGTTCGTGTAGGACCACAACGTGTACCTGACACTGATGACATCTCATAGCTACATCCATTCAGTCTGTAATCATTGAAGGCCAGTACTATCCTACTCTCTTGATCTTCATCTTCATCTTCATACCAGATTAATGTGCTCCGCATAGACCTGAATGTACCTTGGTTATAATGCCATGGGCTTCATGTTTATCTAAATAATGTAACCACATTTGATTAAAGGATCGTCGGTATAGGGTGCCATCAATGAGTGCATAGGAGAGAGCTCTCTATTTCACCTGATGGGCTTGTGACTTTTCTTGAGGTAGTTTACCGGTGTTCAAATAGTCTATGAACGGTTGCCTCCAATCCAGCTCCTTGTCCTTATAGGCAACAACCTTCCTTTCAAGAGAAAGTCTCTCGATGAGTTCAATATCAATAAGGGATATGACTTGTCTATTTTGGACCCTTATTGGAATGGACTCATCTTCCGGACATGCCAATTCTTTGGCAAGTTTGGCCAAAGCATCTGCTACTACATTCTCTACTCGGGGAACCTTGTAGATGGCGACTTCAAGGATTTGGGCCAACATCTTCATGCTATACTCATGACAATGACAAAGCTTGGGTTTGAGAACCTTGTAGGACCTGACAATCTGATTGATGACCAACTGAGAATCCCCAAATATGTTGATGCTCTTGACACACACTATGATAGCTAACTTTACAAATCAAAGTCTCATACGCTTTTATTGGTGATTGGAAAGATAGTATGAGAATCTCATCACATCACGGTCTGGAGATAAGAGAACTATTCCTACCCCTTCCTTTCCTTGAAGAGTAAATCATGGCATTTCCCCTTTATGAAAAGAAGATGCACTATCAAAATACATCTCCCATCAAAGGTTGTCAACCTCCCCTAAGTTCATGATTTGTTCATCGGGGAGATCATCACTAAGCAGAGAATCAGTAGGAAGTGGGTGTGCTGCTAAGAAATCTACTAGTGCTTATCTTTTTACTGCATGGAGGGGTACAAATATGATATCAAACTGCGAGAGGATGTTGGACCATCATTCCAAACATCCAAATAGCATTGGTCGTGTCATGAGATATTATAGTGGATTGGTTCTTAAAATCAAGTTCACCTTATGAGAAAGCATATAGGTGGGTAGTTCATTTTAGTAAGAATCAGATGATGACTGAGGAAGTAGAGAGCACTCTCCTTCCCTTCATCATTAGCTTGGGCTAAAAAAGCACCGAGAAAGTCGTTCATTGCAACAGTGTAGAGGATGAGTGGCCTTGGAAAGATCTGAGTTGAGTTAAACTCTTAGGAGGTGACATTTCTAAGATAGCTTTGATCTTTTTGGGATCTATTTCTATTTCCCAATGTTGGACTACAAACCCAAGGAATTTCCCTGAAGCTGCTCCGAATGCACACTTTAAGGGATTCATTTTGAGGTTATATTATCTTAACCTTTCGAAAACTGCTATCAAGTCAAAGAGATGGTCTTCCTTTTCTCTGCTCTTGACTATTAGATCATCAACGTAGTACTCAACCTGATGATGGATGAGTTCATTGAAGATCTAATTCATGGCTCATTGGTATGTAGCATCGATTTTAAGGCGAAAGGCATGCCCTATAATAATATATTCGATCGAGATTCAAAAGTAGTATTTCATCCTCACATCTTGATTTGGTTGTAGCGATGACCCATCCATGAAGGAGAAAACTACATGAGATGAGGATGCCCACCATTAATTTGGTATAGGAAGAGAAACTCATCCTTAGGTATGCCTTGTTTAAGTCCAAAATGCATATGAATTTGGCCATTCTTCTTTTAATTGGGATGACACTAGCTAACGGTAGATATTTTTTCGATGAAACCAGCATCAATCGTTTCTTGACTTCAAAATGACCTTGTTCATTTCTAATCGCATGCATCTAGAAGCTTGCTTGATAGGGTTAGCACTAGGATCTATTGCTAGTTTATGGACTACTACATCAGGAGATAATCCGGGCATCTCTTCATAACTCCATACAAAGCAGTCCTTAAACTTAGTCAATAGTCTAACTAAGTCATTGGTTTCTTCTCCATTCAGCAATGAACTGATGTATGTCGTGTATTTTCTTCTATCCCGAGGTTGATTTCTTTAACCTTGTCAATTGTTTAATGGATCTCCTCTTCAAATTCTTGTAATGCATATTGATTTGTAGATCATCTAGATCATCTGAGGTTTCTAAACACACATCCTCATAAGAGTTGATTTGGTGTGAAAAGAACCTATCAGACTCCAGATGGTTGGTGATAATTAAGCAGTAATCATCATCATCACCGGACCCATCATCAATCTAGTCATCTTGGTTGTGCATCCTTGCTTATGTTGTTCCATAGATTTTCGAAGTACTCTGACTTGTGCTTAGACCATGAATAAAGAATCAAACCCTTCTTTATAAGAGTAATAACACAAGGCGAGTACCAATCAAAAGGTAATTCCATTAATTTGTTATATGAATCACCCTCAAGTTTTACATCAACTTCAGGACTTGAGGATGATGATCCCAAAAAAGAATCTCTTTGGATTAACATCCCTGGAAGATTGAGGGGATTCCTAACTACTAAACATTCAACTTTTTGAAATGAAAGTGAGGTTAGAGCTAAGGTTCCTAATTGCTGCCTGATAGTTTCACATATATTTGATTCGAATACTTTGCTTTGTTTGGAGGCTCGGTCTTCATCATTGTCCAGCTCGAGTGTCACCTCCAATGAAACCCGTTGAGAGTGGTTGGCTATATGCTAATCACATTAGACTCATCTTTCAAGCTAGATTCCAAGTCTATGTGAATAGTAGGGGTACTCCTATAAACTGGAACATAACCCATGTTGCGATGGCCAATCAGGGGGTCTTCCAACTCTAGAATAACCTCTATTTTTTCCTCTACCTCTGCCTTGTGGAGGTTGAGTCATCGTACCCACATATCCATATAATGGATTGAACTGTGGGTGGAATGTGATATGCGGTTCCATTTCTTCTTCAATTTCCTTTCTCTTTCACTTAGATTTTCATTTTTCTTTTCTTTTTCTTTTGCTTTTACTTTTTCTTCATTTTCTTTTCTTTTGAATTTGAAATTTGTCCAAGTTCATGAGAAATGGTATTTTGAGAAAGATAGGTCACATCCTCATATATCTCAACCTCTCTAATTGAAAATGGCTTTTCATCTCCTTTAACATAGTACTCAATCCCATCCTTCTTGAATTTGATGCATTGGTGGAGGGAGGATGGAATCATCTTATTTTGGTGTATCCAAGGCCTACCCAGCAAAGTGGTGAACTAAGTATTCACATCAATGATATAAAACTTGGCTTCAGTCTTCTAATCACCTATCTCCAAAGGTAACACTATGGAACTTAAAGCTCGCTCTCCTTGTTCATTGAATCCTTTCAACATCATCTGATCTCCTCGAAGTGTGGAGATGTCGATCCTCAAATAGGCAAGGGTCTTTAGACTCATAATGTTCATCGATGCACCTTGATCGACAAGAACTTTGGAAAGTTTGAATCTGCCCATGTCCACTATAATGTAGAGGGGACGGTTGTGCTCCATGTCTCCTACAAGTAGGTCTTAATCTGTGAAAGTGATCCCCTGAGCTTTTCTGGAATAATGTGCCTCCTCTCTAATAGCAGTCAGCTGAGCTAACCATATTTTAGGATCAAGGAGAGCCTTGATTAGTGATTCATCTTTTTAGATAAGATAAGGGCATCGTATATGCTTAGCTTAGATGACAACTTTGTTAGGTGAGAGAGGACATTGTAGTCCACCTTGGGCTGATCCTCCACAAGCATATCCAAGGGTGGAGCATATTGTGAGGGGCTTCTTGATTCTTTGAACTAATGACTTATTTACCTCTATCTTGAGGTGCTGCCCTAGGAGGTAGAACCTTGCCACTATGGAGGTTGACTGTGATCTCTCTTATGTGGGTAATGGAAGATATACTGCACATGTGCTCACCTAGCCTTCTCCTATGGGACCCTTGGAATCGATGATTCAAGTCCATCTCAAGAGGGGAACTTTATTCGAGTAGGAAAGTCCAACTAATCAAAAGAGGATGATCTTATTATTTATTTAGACTTGAAGAGTTATATTAGGAATAGATTTAGACAACCCATCGGTGACACATATAATTCAAGCTAGCTTTATTCTTCAATTTCTTGATTTGATAGGAGGTACATAGTAGAAATCAAGTAAAATAAGAGGGTGAGGGATTTGATGCCCTCATCCATCGATACAAGATGTCTACTAGAAGGAGAGCTAAGTAGAGGAGGTCACCGTAGTAGCAACTGGACCGGAGGCCGACTTGGTTGGTTGTGCTTTGGGCTATCCCTCTACATGCCGCCGTTGAACTCCTCCTTTCCCTGAGTTGGCTTTTACAACTTGCAAACCTTCCTTGATGTTGGAGGTTTGAGCTGGCTCAGGCACTTGCAAGGAAAGTTTCTTGATTTTTGAGATAATTTTCTTAGAGGTTTTGGATAAAGAGATATCCCAACCTTCTTTGGTTTTTGAAGGATCGAAAGTATCCCCAAGGATTACCCTAACATAACTGAATGGTTGTTCCACAAGATATTTCTTCAGGATGACTATAGAACCGGTCTTGAAGCTATGTTCAAGCTAGTCCTTAAATGTGAAGCAATCTTCCAAAACATGACCTAACATACGGTGGTAGGGGCAAAAGTTAGGATCGTTGCTTTTGCCCACTTCCTCTAGTCTCTTAGGTTTGGGTAGCTAAAAACTAGCTTCTTTAAGAGATTCTTAAAGATCTTCCTGATTACCTTCCTCTTAAATGAATAAGGCTTGTTAAGTTTATCCAAAAGAGTAGGTGGACCATAGCTACCTAGCGGCGGGTATGTGTACCACTGCTGCTAATGATGTGGCTGAGGAGGAGGCAGTGCAGACTATGGAGGTTGTTATCGCAGCTAGTAGGGCTACCTCGGTGGTAGTAGAGGAGGTGGAAGTGGCGGTTGTGGAGCACGAAGTCTCTCAGCCCGCCGCTTGTTCCCTTGTCTACTACTATCACTCCGGCTTCTTCTCAGCTTCGTGGTTTTGCTTTGTATTGGTCAAAAAAGGTGATTATTTGGCTTCTCCTAAGCTAGCCACCTTGTTGATTAATTTTCAAAAGTTTTGATGGTGAAACCTTTGAGCATGAAGGTGATCAGCAATGGATATTCTTAAGTAGAATCTGGCATGCTATTTGATAGTTTTGTATTTCATACTCAAATTATGCCATTGAGAATGTAATCAATGAGGACTCATTAAAGTTTTGTTGAGCCACAACGAGATCGCCTACATCTGAGCTCCAAAGAAACCTCTTGATGAAGAGTTGCTCCAACTCAGCAAAATTCTTCACTGAACTATTGGGAAGTTCAACATACCAATCAAAGGCTATGCTTGCTAAGCTACTGACAAAGAGACAGAAGAGTAAAGCATCACTGCCACTAACGTTATAATAATTGGCCCTAAAGTGTGCAATATGCTGCCTCGAGTTCCCACTGCCATTGAAGCTCTTGAAAGGAGGAGGCACGAAACCCTTAGGATATTGGATGGAATCAAATCCACCGAGTAGGGTCTACCCTTTGGAACTGATGACCCTCCTCAGGCTTGAGCCAACGCTTCTTTCACCTGTTGATCAACCATAGTTTTGATATCTTTTCGGATGGAGGTACTATCCCGCTTCACCGGAGGTAAAGTTCGGGTCGTCCAAGACATGCACCAACTCTGGCTAACTAGTCTCAGTTATAGTAGGATGGACTACCAGTGCTTACTTTCAAAGTATTGAGACTACTGTTAATAAGTCCTCGAGCTGTCTTGATATCCTATCTATTTGCTCATCTTTCTATTTTAATTTGGTGTTGGTGTGTTGGGTCTTCTGTGTCTTTACTCCTCAACACCTTCATAGTCTGTTGCTCATGTAGAAGAGAACCCCGGGTGTCTACCATGTGGACTCCTGCTGAATCCTCCACTAGATCATCCTCATTGGGATCAAAGCTGACTTTCTCCTCATCAGACTAGTCATATCCTAAGATCTCCTTCTTCTCCATGAGATAATCGGCTACAATATCATCTAGAGAATGGATCACGAGCACAAAGGACCGATCGGTGGTGGGATCACTATCATGTACTGTGAGGCACCGGATCTCCCCTGCTGTTAGAGAGTTAACCCTGTGAGGGCTATACTCGCTAAAAGAAATATGCTCCTGGCTGTCACTGAATCTATATGGGGTGACACTCCTAGGAGGATCTATCATCATAAGTGAAACTAAACTATCACCCTCTCCTTCGGTAACTTCTGCAACCATCTCTATATCCTACTACAGTGGTGGTGACGATTCAACTATGATACTTCGAGGTCACCATTCCTTCTTCACCACTCAGGGGAAAGGTCAGGAGAGCTCGGCCCTTGCAGTAGCGTAGATGGAGGATCTCGGTCAGCGGATCACCAATGGGATCCTCTTCTCCCCCAATGCGGCCTTCATGGCCTTGGCTGGAATAGCAGATGCTGGAACATGTATCGGTGATGATGAATGCTGAGAAGAGCAGTGTGATGGAGGCACCACTCTCGGATGGAGCTACCTCCTATGATGTCCCCGAGTAAGATACTATCTATAGGGTGACAGAAGATCCATCCAAAAAAAAATCCATAAGTGAAGCTACCACTATTGGCTAAACCTCTGACGCTTCCGACAAGTGACATGAACTGATGTGCGGGCTTCTCTAGCCCTCTCCTGCCTAAGATACCTATGGAAGTGAAGCAGAAATCCTCATGGCATCCTCTCTGCCAGATTTAGAGAGAGGGTGGAACTGGTTTGCTGTAACCAACGAGGAAACCATTGTGGGCAACTCCTCTATAATAGACTGAGTAGCTGCCTCCATCTCCCTAGAAATGTGAGTGTGGTACTGCTTTATCATGTAGTTCTTATTTCTTCTTTGGGTCCTGGTAGGGCGAGCAGAGTAAGAGCTATACCCAATCTCAAAAGGGGGAGACAATCGGGATGGGAGCCTGGAGGGTGCTAGGAGTGGGTGCTAGCCCCAAGGGGTAGCATGGGGAACAATCAGTGCTGACACGACACCGATATGGAACCACCGCTATGGAACCACCGCCTTCTATTTAGAGAGGGAATATCTGAGTCAGACAACATGTCGATCTGGATGATCGGCTTCTACCCGGTCACCATGCTCCTGCAAATAGTCATGAGGGGAGTGCCCTCACATGTAATCTTGTCCCCTCGAAGCCTCAACCAAAGTGGATGAGGTGGGCATAATTAGATCGGGAAGGTCATCTGGCCGCAAGTCCATCCTATGAGGAAACGAGAACACATACTTTTGTGATGCTATTCAATCAAACTGTATTGAATTGAGACTGAAAAGCTAAGTGAAACTGACTGAAATTGCAATGTCAAAAACAAACTTGAATAAGTTTTCTTGCCTTGTTGATTTTGAATTTGAATTTAGAATTTGAACCCACACTCAACATCTTGAAAGTGTTCAGTCAGGCTCAAATGGATTTAGAAGATGTTTTGAGATTTGATTGGAAAGAGGAATTTTTGAATTTAGAATCCATTTTCAACAAATTTGAGTATGTTGAAAATGGGTTCAAAATATTTTTGGAGAGATGCTTTCATAGGTTCATATTTGAATTTTGAATTTTGATTTTGAGGACCCTTTATTTAACAAATTTGGGTATGTTAAAGTCAAGGGTCAATTGATTTTGTTTTGGATTTGTGATTTTTGGAATTTACTCACTTAACAAATTTGGATATGCTAAGTGAGATGTTTGAAAATAATTTCTTCTTTTTCTTTCTTTATTTACTTTGTTTTGTGAATCATTTGTGATTTTGAAAAATGGAATCCTTATTTAGCAAATTTTGGTATGCTAAATGAAGAACCCAAGTGTGATTTTTTTTGAATTATTTTGAAAATAGGACTCTTAGCAAATTTGAGTATGCTAAGAAAATCCTAATGTGTTTCTTTTATTTTGAGAGATTTTGATTTTGAAAAATAGGTTCCTTAGAAAATTTGGGTATGCTAAGGAAATCCTAATGTGTTTTTTTTGGATTTTGTTTTGAAAATGGAGACTTAACTTTAGCAAATGTGGTATGCTAAAATGAAATTCAAAAAGTGTGTTTCAAATTTTATTTTGAAAAATGTAGACTTCACTTTAGCAAATGTGGTATGCCAAAATAAAGTTCCAATGTATTTTGAATTTTGTGAAATAGACACTTCACTCAGCAAATTTGAGTATGCTAAATGAAATTCCAAAAATATGTTTCAAATTTTGTTTTGAAAATGGAGACTTCATTTTAGCAAATGTGGTATGCCAAAATGAAGTTCCAATGTGTTCTAAAATTTTTGTGAAATGGAGATTTCACATAGCAAATTTGAGTATGCTAAATGAAATTAAAAAAAAATGTGTTTCAAATTTTTGTGTTTTGAAAAAGGGAGACTTCACTTTAGCAAATGGGGTATGCTAGAATGAAGTTCCAAATATGTGTTGAAAATTTTTGTTTTTGTTGATTTTGAAAAGAGAGATTTTCATTTAACAAATTTGGGTATGTAAGATGAAATCAATTATGTTTCATTTTCAAAGATGTATTTTCGTGTGTGATTATTGTTTTTTTGAATCCAACCAATAATATATATGGAATATGTTAAGTGGTATTTCAAAATAATGTTATTTTATTTGAAATGAAATCTTCATTCAATAAATTTGGGTATATTGAATGGAGATGTTCATATGTGCTTTTTGAAAGTTTATTTTTGATTTTGATTGGAAATGAAAACTCCATTCAATAGATGTGGGTATATTGAATGGAGAGGTTTCATATGTGTTTTTTTTGGGTGAGAATTCCAACTTAACACATGTGGAATGTGTTGAGTGGAATTTCAAAGTTGTGATTTTGGCTTGAAGATGTAACATCCATCAAACACATTTGGATGTATTGAATGGAAAGGCCCATCATCAAATTTTGTGCTTTTTTGAAAGTTTAGGATTTTGGAATTTTTTTTTTTTTGAAAATGAAGTCTTCATCAAAATGAATTGAGTGAAGAAGTTCATTTGTGCTTTTGGGAAGTTATGATTACGGGTTTTATTTTTGAAATATTTCTACATATAACAATTATAAAAATTGTTAGATGTAGTGCAAATATTTTATTAAGTGTATTTTGAAAAAGTGCTTTTGGAAATTGAGACATTTGATAAAGGATTTATTTTTCTTTATTTTTAGAATGAACCATTCCTTACCATAAAAATGGTAAGGAGGAAGTCTTTAATCATTTATTTTTTATTAAATTTTTATTTTCACCCATTGGAAAACCCAACGGGAGTTTTAAGACCAACACGGGGTGAGGTCCTAAAACCTAAAGATATTGGCTAGCTTAACTTAAGGATGAAACAAGCTAAGTGCCAACAGAAAGAAAGATAGTTTGGGATTCATACAAAAGTACAAACCCACTATCGATACTTGGAGACAATGATCATTTACCAAAGATGGAGAGAGGAACCATCCTGGAGTCAAAGAAAATCTAAAAATTTTATATATTCTGCCTTCATCTATCCCCTTTGGAAAGAAAATGAAAACATAAATATATAAAATATGCCTTTTGAGATACCACAGATCCAGAGGTTCTTATTGGGGTGATGAAATGACATTGAGAAAGGTGTACTATCTCGAGAGATAGAAGTCACCACCTACAATGGTCCTAATCACCTCAATAAGGACTCTAAAGACTATGGGTCTTCAAACAGAGATTCTTCCCACTTTACATAAAAAAGTAAAAGGTTTATTTTAAACTAGGTTCATTCCTACAGGCAAGCCCCATAGTTAATTACATCCTAAGGAATGAATTCCTTAGAATACTCTGATTAAGGTAAATGATCATTGTCTCTAAAGATTTGAAAGGTAGGACTATCAATCGAATGGTTTATTTTTAGAAAGTCAAGTGGGACTGATCAAGAGGAGAGAGTTCTTATCGAAGCCAAATGAAAATAAGTAGGGGATGCTTAAGATACTAGGAAGCCTAGTAAGCATCCCAAACTATCCTATGGTTGGGCTTTACATTTTTGAAATTGAATTAATTTGTTTGAGTTGAATTTTTATTAGAAATGTAGGGCTTACAATTCCACAGTACAAGGTTATGGAAATGCCTAAGAGGCGAGGATTTATACTCGTGGCCCATAAAGGAAAGTAGCAAACCTCTGAACCTAAATCTAGGGAGCTTTGGCAAGGGCCAAAAGTATGACCTAAATCTAAGGTGAAAATGGGTATATGATTTACCTCTATAAGAGAGGATAAACCACACTTTTGGACTTACAACCGCCTGGGTCCAACTAACTCCTATAATTTTAAAATATGTAGGAAAGTCAAATACTTTTGTAAGATAACTAACCTATTGTTTAATTAGAAAGAGACTAAGTCCTTAAACACACCCCTAAGAGACTAGATGATGTAGGGCATGCTTTAATGACTTAAAAATCTAATGCAAATTTTATTACATTTTATTTTTATTTTGGACATTCAATTTGACATAGGCTTTAGGATTTATATGCCTAATGCATGAGAAATTAAATTATGGGCCAAAATCAGCAAGATAGGGAGGTGTGGCTCTCACAGGTCAAGCTAAGTTATCTGGAAAAGGTGGAAGCCCTCCAATCAAGAGTGAAATAATTTGCTTTTTATGCATGATGTTAGAAAAGTGAGACAACATCCAGCTAAGGGATTGTTAATTCTTTTATCTTATTTTATAACCTAAGCTTTAGGTGAGATTATGAGTTGTTTAATTGGATAGAAAATTTATTTTCCTAAGAGCCTAATCGTCATCCAGGACATACATCAAAGCAAGGAAGAAACAAAGAAAGATGCCATCTTAATGCGCAAGTTAAACAAGCATCAATCAATTTATAAAATTAGCATAAAAGAATAAAATGCCATTTATGGTCGGGCTCCACCGTACAAACCAAAAAATAAATTGGGTAGCTGAGCTCTACCCTTATACAACCCGAATTATAAATGAATTAAATATAATCAAGCAATGAATTCATGTTATGGAAGGGGTCTTCATTCTTCATTTCTTCTTTCTTATTTTGGTTCCTTCTTTTAGATGGTTGTAATGTGGTTTCTCTAAAGGTTTCACATGGTACATAAGACATGATATTATGACCAATGCTCATCCTAATCCCCATAATAATCATTCCAAAATCATAATTATAAAAGTTCATGAAAATGAGAAAAATGGAAGCTAACTAAAACCTTCAAAATAGAGATTAGCCAAACAAATCATACAATCTCAAGCATGTATATATATATTGGACTTAGCACCCCACACATGGGTAACCAAGTCCACTGGCCTTGATTATGCTTAGGGTATAAGCACCGCATATAAAAAAAATAATTATATTTTTATTAGTGTCCCTTAAGCACAATCCCTTACAGAAGATAATGGTTAGACTAAGATCGTCCAACTATTCACCCAACGCACATGCACCCTAACATTTAGACTAAAACAAAATATCAAAAAATAAAAGCAAACATCAAACCATGCACCGCCCTAACCTAAAGATAGAAATGGTGACTTAGCCTAATGTGTGTGTTATTTAAGATTTGTGTGGTATACTTAGCTAGGCTTTAAGGTTGAAGTTTTCTAAGTATGAAAATGTTCAACTTAGAGGATTTGTTTTATGTAAGTGATTTAGTTGCTTTGGTTGATTTTATTTTATATTTTGATTTGGTTTAAGTGAATCCTACAATTAATTACTAAGTTGTAAAGAGAGGAAAAGAGGAGATAACTTCTCTTTCCTCCCTACCTTAAGTAATTTCTAAAGTAGATTCATATTTGATTTTTGTTTAGTGAATATTTTATTATGTGTTTTAATTAATCCTAAGTTTAGATTTCTCTAAAGAAACCTATTAAAAAAGAAAGGCATTTTAAGATTAAGTAAAGTGAAATACTATCATAAAACACACATCACTTCATTTCTTTCCCAACATGTGTAACATTCATATAGATGAATCCTAAGCATATCTACACATGAAAATGGAAATGTTTAGCACATTTTGTTGATGAATTCTAAGAGAATTTATTTGAGAAATTTGAATATTTTTATGATGCATGATTTTGTTAAGTAGAAAAAGAGGGATTGTTTTATCCATTTTTCATATGCACAGATATATGTATGAAAGGCATAAGTGAGTATGACGCCATTATTAGCACTAGGGGTGTAAGGTATAAAACCTACTTAGGGCTACTTAAAGCCTCGAAACCCCAAGATTGTCCAGACTAATATACGACTTTCCTTAAATGTATATACATGTACAAAAGAAATGAATGGAAAAAAGATGCAGAAGTTTGTGTTTGTTTGTTTATTTTATTTATGCAATTTATATGTGTAAGTGTGGATGTACTTCTTAAGTAATAACATAGGAATGAATAGAAATGGATTTAAGAAAGTGTTGTGTTCTTTTCAAATGAACTATACACTTTGCCAAATCCTATTCAAAACTATGCTAAAGGAAAAGAGAAGGAAAGCAACACTATGCACATCTTTGTATTTTTACTCACATGTAAGTTCATAAATAATTATAAGTAGCATACATTTTAGTTTTGATAATTGATTTATAAGTTTTGAAAAATAATTTTTAGATTTAATAGTGATAATAACCATTCATATTCTTGCTTTAGCTAAAACATGCAATTTGACATAAAAGAGACATTTCATTTTTAATTTGATTTTTTTAAAAAAATATGAATGCATGAATTTCATATGAAATACACATTTAGCATGTTAGAAAAGAAATAAAGTGATGAAAGAAGTGTAAGTTCATCCACCCTAATTAATTCCCAAAGACAATCCTATAAATAAGATTATTTAAAGTAAATCAAATTTGTTTTAAGGAGAGTTTGGATTTTGTTGGAGTTTGATTTCAATTTGAGAAATGTGAGATGAGTTTGTTGGTACTAACCCATTCCCCCATGTGTGAGTTATTTAAGTTCAATTTTTAGTTGATTAGATTAATTTTATTCTTTGGTTAGGTTAAGGTGTGATTTAAGTGTGTTAATTACCCCTTACATACACCACTTTAGCATATTTAGTCATTATGAGCCAATGTATGACATAAAACCACAAAGAATTTAAATCAGCAATGCATCCTAGGAAAGAAAGGTACCTAATACAATTGGCTCACAATTAATGATTAATTAAGTTAAAAAGTTAAATTTAAGTACTTTCATAACCCTTGCCCACACATGTGGGTTGGATTTTTATTTTCTTAAGCTACTCAGGTTATTGAACACCTGAGCACCTACCCATGATGTATTTATTAGGTTCTTGAATTTTTTTTAAAAAAATTATCAAGTTAATTAATTAGGTGATTAGTGGGTTAGCCCTACATTATGTTTGGATTAAGGAAGAAAAGGGGTTTAGGGAATGGCTTAGGAAAAGTTCCCCAAATTTATTCCATAAACCTCTTCTTCACTTAAGCATTACTTAATTAACTTAAAAAGGGGGTAAACCACTGTTCACATGCTTTTCCCTTAATTATATAAAGAGGGTGATTAAGGATTCATTACATGGTTTTCCTAATTAACTCATCAATAAATCCTAAGAAAATTAAGGGAGACATAGGTCATCCCACTAAATATATCAGAGAAATTTAAACTGAATTAATGAAATAATTAGAGAGTAATTAGGGTTACTAAATTTTATTAAAACTCTAATTGAGAAAAATACACTATTCAAATTCCATTGGAAATATTTTTAGATTATTCTACTAAGAAATATCTTTATAGTGCATTTTTCCTTGTATTTCTATGATTTTTCTAGAATTAGTTATGTTATTTTGGAGTTTCCATGATTAATTAATAAATAGCCTAATTAAGTGATTAATCTTGTTGCCACACGGGAGGCGCTGCGCGCGCACGCGGCAAATGGGAGTGGTCACTTAAGTTATCACACATCAGTGGCGGAGCTATGCGCTTTCTCCTTACCCATTCGATCATGGATCGGACGGCTGAGATCAAGCTCGCTGTTCTTAAAGGGTTAAATCAAGGATCCTATGAGTCATGCTCATGGCCATCCATCCAAAATGTGCGGATGGACGGCCCATGATCCATCCCTAAGCTCGCCTGTGGGAGATGGCCACCGTCTATCTTCCATGGCATGATCTGAGCTTGATTAAGCTCAAACTCAACCCACACCATCAAGGAGAAGACATCCAATGGCTTTTACTTGAGATAAAATTCCTTTCACAAAAGACCCACACTCTCTATTTTGCTTGAAGGCATACCTCACCAAGGCTATCACCGTGCAATTCATTGAGGTAGCTTCATCTAGTGGAGATGAAGCCTTGAATGTTGGGGTTGGATAGATCTCTATGGACCAAGCTCACCTTCAATTGCCTTGATCAAGTCCCACTCCTTGCTTGAGAACTTGTGAAAGCTTTGGCATGTTCGATTGAGTCCTCTGATGATGCTTGCAAGAGGAATTGGCTTGATTTTGTGTGTTGAGTAAGTTGAAAAGGTGGAGCTCCCTTATTTTTGGCTTGAAGAAATCGAGAAATGGAGAATTCCAAATGGCTTTAGGAAGCTTGGAGGAGCTCTAGGATGCTTGCTCTAAGTTTCCTAAGCTCAATCGAGTGTGTGTCTATTGAATTCAAGTGGAATGAGGGGGAGTATATCTCCCCTTGAAGGATCGGATGACGTAGCTTCCCTTTGAAGTTTATGATTAATTGAGCAAATGGGATGAGTTTTGTTGTTGGACTTGTTGACATGGTTTTGGGTGTGGGAGTGGAGTAGTGATGCTCATGTGTGCTTTAATTGAGAAGGAGGATCCCATGTGCTCAATTCCTAAGTGGTCGTTTACCATTGGGTTGGGTTTGACCCAAACCCAATGGGTCATGTGCACCATGTCTCATTAGTGACCATTTGGTCCACTAAGAGATGTCAAGTGTCCATGAAAGGAATTGACCAAATTCCAAGTGGTTTTGATTTTGGGTTACCCTATGGCCTAAAATGGTCATTTGCTTGGATTTCAGTTTGAATATGTTTGGTATGATTGAAAAATGGGTTGCCAAGTTTCATTGAATTTGGAGTTAATTTGATATGATTTCATGTTGACCCATTTAAAAATGGGTCAACTTGGGTCAAGTTGATGAAATTGGTCAAATTGGTCAAACCAAGGGTTGAGTCAAGTTCATATCATTTGAAGTGTTTTGGCATCATTGGTTTGGTTCAATTTGATTTAATTTGATTTGGTTCATTTGATTTCATTTAGGTCAAATGGGTCAAGTTGACCAATTTGACCCATTTGACCTATTTGGGTTAGGTCATGGGTTGGTTTAGGCTTCATTGGTCATATGAAATGCATTGGTATCTTTGTTTCCAATCAATTTGGTTTATATTTGATTTTGGCTCAATGACCTTTAGGTCAAGGGTTCAAGGTCAATTGGCTAGTTGGGTTTAGTTGGCCAATTGAGCTTTGGTCAAGTTCAACAATGATTTGGAATGAACTTGACCCATTATTCAATCAATTTGGCTTAGATCAAGTTTTGACACATTTTGACTTTTAGGTCAAGTTGGGTCAACTTGGGTCAAGTGGCCAATTAGGTTAGGCTCAAATGATGACTTGGTAAGTTCAAACATTGATCATGAATGAGTTTTGATCAATGGTTTCAATCAATTTGGCCTATGGTGGATTTTGGCTAGTTTGAGTTTTATTTTGGCTAAGTGTTGACTTGGTCAACCTTAGTTTGACTTGGTTTTGACCTAATTTGAGTGATTGATCATCTCATGATGATTGTTGCTCACAATGTGAGGCTTAATTGGGCTTAGTTCAATTCAATTTGGGTAGGATTTGAATTTGGCTCAAAAGGGGTACTTTAGGTCACTTCGGATCAAGTGAGCCTAAGAAGGTCAAATGGCTTGGTCAAAGCTTGATTTGAGTTTGACTGAACTTACATATGGACTAATGATTGAAATATAAATCCATTTGCAAGTAGTTTGAAGTCAAATGAGTTTTGATTCATTTGATAATTTCAAGTTCAAAAGGGTGAATGAGTTTGACTTGGTTTGATTTTTGAATTTAGTTTTGGTTTGATGATTGAAGTTTGTATTTATATTGGATTCATGATTGAAGGATTGATTGAATGAAGAAAATCAAGGGTTTGGCTTGATTTAAAATTGATTTGGCTAAGTTCAAGAATTTGACTTGAAAGGCTTAGGTTGAATTTTGGTTGAATTTGAGTTTGAGTTTTGAATTGATTTTTGGTTTGCTGAATTTATGTTACATTTATATTTGTGAATATAAATGAGAATATAAATATGTTATGAGAAAATTTCTTGAATTTGAATTAATTTTGATTTGATTGGGCTAAGTCCATGAGAGGGAATCAAAGGACTTAGGAAAGATTTTTGATTTGGATTTGATTTTTGAATTTAGTTTCGATATTTGAATTTATATTTCATTTATATATGTGAATATAAATGAGAATATAAATGGGATGTGAGAAAATTCCTTGAATTTGAATTGATTTAGATTTGATTTAGACTAAGTCCATAAGATAGAATCAAAGTGACTTAGGAAGAATTTTGGAGTTTGGAATCTAGTCATGGGCTTCAATCATAGTTTTAATTATTTGGATTGATTGATTTGAGAAAATCCATTGAATTGGTTCAAGGCTTGAGTTAGAGTTGGAGTTGATATGAGTTTGGAGAAAATCAAGCAAATTGGAATTGATTTGAGTATGACTTGAAGGGAGGAAGTGTGGAATTTGGTTCAAGCTAACTGGTAGGT
The DNA here is from genome assembly GCA_021442155.1 of Cymbidium sinense. Lineage (NCBI taxonomy): Eukaryota > Viridiplantae > Streptophyta > Magnoliopsida > Asparagales > Orchidaceae > Cymbidium > Cymbidium sinense. The sequence continues at coordinate 18,749,651 of CM038226.1, forward strand.
AAATTTTCTTAACACCCCTAAGGCATGACTTATTCCTATGGCTAACTCTTCTAAGTCTCTAGGGTTAGGTTAAGTATCCACCTAATCACTAGAAGTATCTTATGACTAAGAAGACTCTTAGTGTCTAAGAGAAGTTCTATGTCTAAGATGGAGGGGTTGAGAGCTCATTCTAAAAATGAGGTCAACAGCCCTCAAAGTTACTAAGGAGAAAGGATTAATAAAAAAAATATGAATGTTCTGTCTTTAGGGAGGCTAGAGTTGCTCCTCCAAGGAGACCTCCTCCTACAACCCTGACAAGATGTCAACCAATTCAAGTCCTAAATGGTGATAATCGGACACTTGGAGCATGTAGAAATCTACATAAAGGTCCCAAAGGTAAGAAAATTTGAAGGCAAAAGCCTCGAAGTGAAATTTCCTTAAAGAAAGATAATGACATAATATTTGGACTATACTCCTACAAAATATACTCCTTATGGACTAGCATTTAGAGTTGAAGCAGTCTTGCCACTTGAAGTTGAACTACATTCACTCCGAGTAGCCATTCAGTACGATCTTACCTAAGATGAGAATGTTTGTTTATGGATGGAAGAGCTTGATGCGTTAGACGAGGTCAGGCTCCAAGCTCAGCAAAATTTATAAGTTTATCGAGCAAAGATGTCTAGGTCTTTTGATCATATGGTGTGATCTCGAACATTCCAAAAAAGGGAATCGGTCTTGGTGCTGAGAAGACAAATTTTTCCCAATCAAAAAAATTGCAAATTTGAGCCTAATTAGAGGGAGTCATAGAGAATGTGTATCGAGGCATACCAACTCATTGATAAAGGGTGAAAGATAGATGCCACCAATGGTGATACTTGAAAAGTATTATACATGATAAATACATTCTCATATAGAAATCCTCTCAAGATAGGGTGTTTTTTAGTATGTCTATTTTGGTTGACATCATGCTTCATGCCGAGATCCCTAGATAAATATACTTATTCAAGACAAAAAAAAATTTTTTGTGAAAATTCCCCTATTACACAAGGGGCATTTTTAGATCTCTGTACATAAATGAAATCAATGTTACATGTTAAAACACTTTTAAGATCAAATATATCAACTCAAATATTGATATATTTTCTTAAATTATTTTAGAGCTCTTTCAATGTGCTTTAGAATTTTCACATTTTATATATTTATAGTACATGATTTTGCCAAGACTCACATAAATATGTGATGATCAATGAGCTACGTTTATTTATATTGAAGAAGTTCAAACTCTGTGATATATTTCTGAGCTAATCTGCAATCCATTAGACATGAGCCCCTTTTTATGATCAAAGTTATTCAATCCTCTCTTGTGAAATAGGGGGTTTTTTTGTATATATATTCAGATTGACATCGAGCTTTATGCCAAGATCCATATATATATATATATATATATATATATATAATTATTATTCTTAAAGTTGCTCATGAAAAGAATCTACTTTTATGCATGAGAAGATAGCCATAAATATTAAAAGTATATCTCCCAGATTTGTCAAATTCTGAAGAACAAGTTAGAAGAACTCCCAACTTTGGAAGCTTCGGTCAACTGAGTTAGAAAAATATCAACCTCTATATTTTAAAGTCTAGGATACAGATGGGTTCTAAAGGTCAAACTTAATAAGCCCATAAAATGATAAGTTCTATGCTCTCTCACTCAACAAGTTAAGAAAATGCATGAAAGAGCTCATAGTCTAATGACCAAATTTCAACCCATCATACTTTAAGTAAGACTGAGTAGGTTCCAAACAGAACTCAGCCTATAAATGAGTTGCACTCCTCACTCAACAAGCCATAAGAAAAGGTAGAAAGAGTCTGATCAATGATGATAACTATTTAATCTCAAACCACATCCAGGTGGTTATAAGCAATCATAATCTAGATCTCTACTTGATCGATGGACAATAAGAAAACTCTCAATTTGTTAAATCTTTATATTGATGCTGATATTTCATTTTTCTCAATGATCATCAAGAACAAAGAATGATCAAAGCCAATCTCCTCATCAAGTCTTCAAATAAAGCTGATCGAGGAAGTAATTCCATAGTTCATACAAAGTTGATGGCCGAACTAAAGAAATTTCATGGTATTTCGTGTTAAAGCACACATTGCAGATAACTCAACTGACTTATATATCAAGGTTAGGTCATCCGTATGCATCCTTAACAAGTCCATCAAATCAACATTATAAGATATACATACACTTCGACAAAGTCAGGACAAATCAGTCAATTCATCAAGTCTAAAGAAAGCACAGAGAGGGAACAATTCATAGTTCATACAAAGTGATCAAAATAAAAGAATTTTGTAGTTATTCATTAGACATTGTAAGCGATAACACATTATAATCAATATAAGGGAAGGCTAGGTCATCTCACGCATCCTTCAATAAGTTTGTCAAAGCAATAAGCATACTGAAGATAACATACACTTCTTGACAAGTCAATATGGACAAATTAGGTCAATCCTTCATTAAGTTGAGCTTAAAAGCTAAGATTTAAGGAATTCCAAATCTCAAAAATAAGCAAATCAATTCTCCATTAAACTAACTCAAGAATGAAGTTAGATGAGGAAATCCAAATATGTAATATATAGAAGGAAGAAATAACAAACCCATTGAGCAAAAAATAGTTCATAGAAGAAGCTCTTATTTATCACAAGTCAATCAAGATAAATTTAATCATATCATTTAGCTTGTAAACACAAGCCTAAAGGGTCACTAGTTTTAACAAACATGACTTGCATCAAATCACATTTGTTGGGGGCATTCATTGACCTCCACATATCGCATGAGAAGTATAAGATGAATTTGATTGACTTTAGATGCTTTAGTTTTACCAATGGAGCTAAAATACACTAGACATCTTTGAAATGTTGAAACAACCTCTGATTGACAAATGAACTTTTCCATCACATTCAGAACATCAAAATTGATCAGAATATACATATTGCATAATCTAACGATCAATCGATCAAGCAATTGAATCAACAAGGCACCAATGCACATATCGGGGAAAGGAAGCTACTTAAGATATCCAATGACCTCACGATGAACGGACTTGCCATTAGTTAGAATGTCAAAAAATTGATCAAAATATAAATATTGTATAATCTAATGATCAATCATGAAAATGTACCAATGTATATATTAGATTGAATACGATGTCCAAATAATTCATAAAATTTATTTGAAATATATCAAAACTTTCAAATAAGATTGCATGTAATCTATGTGAATGTCAACTAGTTAAAGATAATGTTTTTTTAATGAAATTGATAATAGTGACTTGAATAAACGATTTTGAAAATATATTGTTTCAAATATCGTAATAACCTTAAATCAACATATATATATATATATATATATTAACTATATAATGATGTTGTCATAAAATTCAAATTAAGGATTGATTTAATTGCTAAAAAAATTATATAAATTAATGTTATCTAATCTTAAGATTATCAATTCAAATGATGGTAAGCTCTTCATGCAAATACCATTTACTTTCAATTGAGATATGCAAACATGAACTCCATCATGTGATTCTGATCAATTCCCAAATGAATGCCTAAATCCCTAAATAAATAACCAATTTCAACTATTTTGTCCTCTATTTGAGATCAAAACCCTTCCTCGTGGCATGAAAGCCTTGGATTCTTCCATATTCTTTGAAACCAAATCATAAGCTCTCCTTGGTTTTAAATCATAAATCAAGATTAACAATTCCTCCATGATTATGCAGAACCAAGCTAAAAATAAAATTCTCTCAAGAAATAATATTCATATTTTGCCAAACTTTTTTTTTCCTTTTTCAAATGAAAGATACAGAAGCCAAAGTGACTCTTCCTCTATTTCTTCCTCCTTAATAAACAAAATATGGTTCACCCATCCAAACAAAATCAAGCTCTCTATTCCTCTTTTGTTCTTGATCCCATCTCCAAAGAAAAGCTCTCTCCATCATTTTTTGGCCAAACTTCCCTTTCCTTTTTTTGAAATTCATCCTAGATCTCCCCTTTTAAGTGATAGCCAAGACAATGTAATGAGGATCCTCTCATACCTCTTTTCCTCTAATCAGAGCACATAAGCAATTCTTTTCTAACCTCTTTTGACAACCAAAGAGACATTGTCATCAAGTAGGTTCTCTAGGTTTCTAGTGATTTCCATCACTCTTCGCCTTTTCCCTCTCTTTGCAACACTAATTTATGATTCCTACTAAAATCCTTAATTTGCTTTCCAATGTCAATGATATGAAATAGTTGTGGATGTGTGATGTGAATGTGGAATTATATATATATATATATATATATATATATATATATATATATATATATATATATATATATATATATATATGCATATGCATTTATCTTTTATAGATTTGAAAGCCTCCATCTCATGCATGACAGATGATCTTATGTTTTCACCAATGATGCTCATTTTGATGGGAAGGCCTCCAAATCAGATCACATGTATTTCAAAAATTTTGATGAAATTCAAAACTTAAATAAATTCAACTAAATCCTAAGCTTAAATTAAATAAGAAAATACATGATAAATGTTAAATGAACATCAAACAAAAGAAAAAGGGGAAAACACTTACAAACTTATTTAAGTAATTTGAAAGCCCTCAAGTTTGAACTAAAATCCTTCCCCTCTTCAGTGCTCTAAACTCAAGCAAGTGCTCTTTGCTCATTTATAGGATTGAGGAAGCAATGAGGAACCCATTCTTATAAAATTAACTTTAATGAAGTGAGTCTCTTCTTGTAAACTCAAAAATTAAAAGCTTTGATTTTTGAGAGGTAAATGCCAAGTCATGACTTATGATAAGTTTGAAGTTTGACAAATAAACACAAAACTTGATGTGGAATTTAAAATAAAGTCAAGTTGGTTTGATCGCTTATATGAAGGCTAGATTATAAGTGAAGAATATTGTGATACTTCAAAGCATAACTTATTGACTCGATAGTCATGAAGCTATATTCCAAGTCTACTGAATTTGTATTTCATACAAAACCAAATCATAAAATTTGTTATTTTATGTTTATATATATAAAAAAGGGAAAATCAAATGAAATTTATAAGAGACTATGAAGAAGTTAAAAAAACATGTTATAAAGCATAGTTAAAGTTAATGAATGATTGAAAGATTCAGACAAGAGCTGCTAATAGTTTGTTTTAAGATAATTAGAAGATAAATTTGCAAATATGAAAGAATTCGAATCTGATCATAAATGAATTTGAAAACTTGGAGAATTGAAAAATTCAACAAGTAAATTAACTGCAAGTAATGTTTTAAATTACAACTTAAATCTAATTATCGATTTGGTTGCTTTGTACAAGCAGATAGAGTGCGACACTAAATTAAATGATGTACAAATGAAGGAACTTTCTTTAAATCCAAAAATTGAGAAATTTTATTTTAATTATGAATTTTAAAATTAATGATTTATTAATTAGATAAAATTATCTAAGCTATAAATACCTGCATATGCTCATACATAGAGATTTAAAGTGCTAATTTTAATATCTAAAAAGCCTGTGCAGACTAAATTAAAATTAAATGAAAATACAAAATCAATCTGACAATTTAAATATAAAATTATTTGAATTACTAAAAGATTCCAACACTATGTAGAATGCTTAAACTTAGTGTTTGAGGATGTTGTTCTGTGTGGTTGCTTCTTTGGTCTTAAGATGGTCAGGTTAACAAAACTTAAAATCTAATTATTAGAATGTAAACTTATTAAAATATAGAGCTAATTCTATAATATGATAGTAGATTTGATCCTCTGATAGGAGCTAAATAGAGTAGATAAGATCTAAAATTCTTAAATATGTTCAAATTAATCAATTAACTACCTTGATGGTAGCTGTGTTGAATGAAGATTTCAATCAGAGGGGATACTTACCATCAAAATGTGCTTACAAGCTCAAGTTAAATTAATCAAAATCAAATGTCAACTTAAATATAAAATTTAACATATCAGTAAGCTATTAATGCTTAAATGAAATTCAATCTTTAAAGAACTTAAAGCTAAAACTCAATCCACCTTCCGTAATTATTTATCGGAGGTGACAAATTAAGAAAACTCTAGCATACAAAGGAGTCAATGTCAAATCAAGTGTTCTACTATGTTCACTCTCAATCAATCTCATGCTAGTAAGGATGTGGCCCATGTCTTATGATTATGGTTTTGGCTAGTAAGCTCCACGATAATGTATTTATAGAGTCCTCGACGGTGATTGCCAAATGAAACCATTATATTATGATCACATTGTAGAAGCCCCTTTATGGCTCACCCTTTAAGTTGTGAATCATAGGTATACCGATGGGTAAAATCTCATCGAGGAAGACTTAAGCATATCTAGATAAACACCACCCCAAGTCTAAGAATTTCTTGGACGACGTAACCCATGTGTTACTAATAAGGATCCTTCTGTCAGGTTGGATCAACTGCCTCCTTTGACTAAGTAGACTAGAGATCAAGATAAAGATGAGAACTAGGGATCTAGATTGTGCATCATTCCCCAACCATCCACTTTAAGTTAAAATAATGAATTTCATTAACCTAAATTCTAAAACTCCACATGCTACTACTATACATTACACATTAAGAAATCTAATGACTAGCCTTAATCGAAAGTTCTCTCTCAGAATTGGGAGGGGTAATTAACTATAGGTGCTTGCGCATACAAAACCTGGAACCAGATCAAAAGTCCTCACCAAATGAGGGCAAAATCTATGGGTTGTGTCTCGTCTACTATTCCACCTACCTTCTAAAAATTGCATCGACACTTTAAATCACACTCTCCTTCAATTGTCAAGAGGTCAGTGGCAATTTTTTGGAGCATATAGTTTTTTTTTTAATATGTTTAAAAAGACAAGTGAGGAGTTTTTAAAGTACTTTTAAAAGGATGCCTTCTATTTCTTCAAAAAGGAGACAATGTTAGCTGCAATTTACTTGTAGGAGGTGATTTTAATGACATTAATAAGAATCTCTCTTTTAAACTGAAAAAAAAGAAAGAGATTAGTAACAATAATGTCTTCATTTACATGTCCAACTATCATTTTTATAATATACAATGATTACATTTTCTATTAGTCTATCATAAACAAAGTATATCTTAATCGTAAATCTAATATTATATAAAAAATATTATATTTAGTTTAAATTTTTTTCTGACTTTACTCATAAGTAAATGTCATTGATTCTTATAAACATGTTATGATGAAATATTTTAAAATTTCTAAGATGTATACTTCCATCTTCAGTCTGTGCGGAATAAAATGAAGATAGAAATATACCCTCTTGCATTTGGACACCATGTAGATCCATAAATATTCTTATTAGGGTAATTGGGTACGACATTGAGGAGAGATGTACTATCTCAAAAGATAGAAGTCACAACCCTACAATGGACCTAATCACCTCAATCAGGACTCCTAAGGATAATGGGTCTGCATATGTACCAAAGATTCTTCCCCTACTTTACATGGAAAAGTCAAGTAGGGTTTATTTTAAACCAGGTTCATTAAGTTCCCTATGGAGGCAAGCCTCAATAGTTAATTACATTCTAAAGAATGAAATTCTTTAGGAATACTCTCATTTAAGGTAAATGATCATTGTCTCCAAAGATTTTAATAGGTAGGACTATCAATCGATTAGTTTATTTTTAGAAAGTCAAGTGAGATCGATCAAGATGAGGGAGTTCTTATCGAAGCCAAATGGAAATAAGTAGGGGATGCTTAAGGTACTAGGAAGCCTAGTAAGCATCCCAAACTACCTTATTATTGGGCTTTACATTTTGGAAATTTGAATTGATTTGTTTGAGTTGAATTTTTATTAGAATGCTAGGGCTTACAATTCTATAGTACAAGGCTATGCAAATACCTAAGAGGTGAGGATTTATACTTATGGCCCATAGAAGAGAAAAGTAAGCTCATAACCTAAATCTAGGGAGCTTTGGTGAGGGCCAAAAGCATGACCTAAATCTAAGAAAAAATGGGTATTTGGTTTATCTCCACAAGAGAGGACAAATCATTCGACAATTGGACTTACAACCGCCTAGGTGTGGTCGCCAACTAACTCCTCCTACGATTTTAAATTCATGTCGGCAAGTCTTATGTTTTATGCAAGATAGTTAAGCTATTATTTATTTAGAAAGAGACTAAGTCCTTAAACACACACCCTAAGAGACTAGATCATGTAAGGGCATGCTTCAAATGACTTAAATCTAATACAAAACATATTACATCTTATTTTCATTTTTGGACAATCATTTGACTCAGGCTTATAGGATTCATATGCCTAATGCATGAGAAATAAGATTATGAGCCAATCAGTGAGAAGGGGAGGTGTGTATCGACCATGGCTCTCAAAGGTCAAGCCAAGTTCTCTGGAAAAGGTGAAAGCCCTCCAATCAAGAGTGAAACAATATAGCAATACGTA
>CM038226.1:18758231-18840541 GCA_021442155.1 Cymbidium sinense
ACAACCCATCGTAAGTGACACGATATAATTAAACCTAGCTTTATTCTTCAATTTCATGGATTTTGAAGGATATACATAGTAGAAATCAAGAAAAGTAAGAGTGGGGGTTTTATGCCCTCATCCACCAATATAAGATGTATACAAGAAGAAGAGCTAGTCAAGTATAAGTAATCGATGTAGTAGCCGTAACTATGGACTAGAGGTCGGACTCGACGTGGATGCACTACTTGGCTATCCCGGGCTGGTATAGGCTACTGCTATTGCTGTGCTTCTCCTTTAACTGAGTTGGCTCTTGCAACTTGCAAACCTTCCTTGATGTTGGTGGTTTGAGCTATCTTAGACACCTGCAAGGAAAGTTTCTTGATTTTGGAGATAATTTTCTTAGAGGTACAGGATAAGGAGATATCCCAACCTTCTTTGGTTTTGGTAGGATCACAAGTTTCCCTAAGGATTACCCTAATGGAACTAGATGGTTGTTCCACAAGCTATTCCTTCGGAATAACTATAGCACCGGTCTTGAAGCTATGCTCAAGCCAGTCCTTGAATGAAAAGCCAGCTTCCAAAACATGGCCTAACATGCGGTGGTAGGGGCAAAGGTTAGGATCATTACTTTTGACCACTTCCACCGGTCTCCTAGGTTCGGATAGACTAAAATCAGGCTTCTTTATGAGATTCTTAAAGATCTTTCGACATTACCTCTTAAATGAATAAGGCTTATTAAGTTTATTCAAAAGAGTGTGGGGCCATATCTCGGCAATGAGTATGTGTACCTCACTGATGATGTGGCTAAGGAGGAGGCAGTGCAGGCTATGGAGGCTGATGTGGTAGTTAGTAGGGCTACCTTGGTGGTGGTAGAAGAGGTTGATGTGATGGCTACGAAGCATGAGGTCTCTCAAACTGCTCTTTGGCCGACTCTTTCCCCTTGTATACTACTATCACTACCCTGAGCTTCTTCTCAAAATCTTTTTCTGGCTTCTACTTTGTTGATTGGTCTGGAAATTGTGACTATTTGGCTTCTCCTTGTAAGCTAGCTACCCTATTAATTAGCTTTTCAAATATTTTGATGGTGAAATCTTTGAGCATGAAGGCGACCAGACGATGGATATTCTTAAGCAGCATCTCGATGGCATGCTGTTTAGATAGCTATGGTTCACATTTCATACTCAAATTATGCCATCTGAGAATGTAATCAATGAGGGACTCATCGGGGTTTTGTTGAGCCATAATGAGATCACCTACAGTCACCCTTTGCTGAGCTCCAGCAAACCTCTGGATGAAGAGTTGTTCCAACTCAGCAAAAATCTTCACTGAACTATTGGGAAGTTTAGCGTACCAATCAAAGGCAATGCCTACTAAGCTATTGATAAAGAAATGGAAGAGTAAAGTGTCACTACCACCGATATTATAATAACTGATCCTGAAATGCACAATATGCTACTTCGAGTTCCCACTACCATTAAAGCTTTTGAAAGAAGGTGGCATGAAACCCTTAGGATATTGGATGGCATCAAATTCTTCTGGGTAGGGTCTACCCATTGGAACTGATGATCCTCCTCGGGCTTGAGCCAACGCTTCTCTCACCTAGTACTCAACCATGGTTTTGATATCTTTTTCCTGTATGGAGGTACTATCCACTACCTTCCTATACAGGCTAGTGCTACCCTACTCTATTATAGGTAAAGTCTTGGCTAAATCTAAGACATGCACCAACTCTGGCTGACTAGTCTCAGCTATAGTAGAATGAATTATCGATGCTTATTTTTGAAGTGCTAAGACTGCTGCTAACAAGTCCTTGAGCTGCTTCCCCATCCTATCTATTTGTTCATCTTTCTATTTTAATTACTGACAGAGGTGTTGGGTCGACAGTCGTGTCTTCCCGCTCGTCTCAACACCTTCCATAGTCTGCTACTCATGGAGGAGAGAACCCCGGTATCTACCATGTGTACCCCCACTGAATCCTCTAACAAGTCATCTTCATTCGGATCAAAGCTGACCTTTTCATCCTCTAAATTAGACCAAGCATATCCTAAGATCTTCTTCTCCACTAGATACTGAGCTACTATGTCATCTAGGGATTGGTCCAACTGAACAGGCATGAAAGATCAAGTCTAACGGTAATGGGATCATTGTCATGAACAGATAAGCACCTAACCTGTGATGCTACTGGCGAGCTGATCTTGTGAGGATTGTGCTCGCTAGAGGAAAGATACTCTTGACTATTATTGGATCTAGGTGGAGGGGCACTCCTAGGAGTATCTATGGCCATAAGGGTGACTGAACTGTCTTCTTCTCCCACAACTGTTGCGACCATCTCCATAGCCTGCTGTGGTGGTGGTGGTGAAGGTACGACTATTATACTTCAAGGTCGCCATTCTTTCTACACCATGACTAAGGCAGAAGGTCGAGCAGGAGAGCTCGACCTCACCACAGTCAACGATGTAGATGGGATGAGATCTCTTAGTCATAGCCAGATCACCAATGGGGAGGTAGTGGTCATCCCACTAAATGCATCTGAGAAATTTGAAATGAATTAATGAATTAATTAGGGAGTAATTAGAGTTATTAAGTTTTCACTAAATTAAGGGAAATGCACTATTCAAAATCAATTAAAAATAATTTTAGTGAATTTCTTACTGAATTATCTTCATAATACATTTTATTTTGTATTTTCTAACTTTTCTAGATTTAGTTATGAATATTTAATGATTCAATGATTAAACAATTAATTAAAACCCCTAATTATATAATTAATTCCGTCGGTGCCATGTGGACCAGTGACATGGTGCACGATTTCCATGTGGCATGATGGGATTCATCACTTACGTTGTCACATCCTAATGCCACATCAGCTGCAGTGTTATGTGCTTTCTCTCTGGATCGTTCGATCAAAGATTGTATAATTGAGATTGAGCCCATAATTTTAAAGGGATTAATCAGGATCCTATGTGGATTGACCCGCCCATCCAAAATGCAGATGGATGATTTATGATCTATCAGAAGCTCGCACGGAGAGGGCATCCGGCCCACTCTTTTGGACAAGATCCTAGCTCAATTGAGCTCTTGAGAGCTCAATCTTTACCCACACCATCTAAGAGTAAGCATAAGTAGATCTAATAGCCAAATTTCCTTAAGGTGAAAATTCTCTTCATAAAGGACAGACACTCCCTATTCTAGGCTTAGTTTGAAAGCATACCTCACGAGGCTATCACGGTGTTCTCAATCATCGAGGTAGCTTTTACAGGCAAAGCCGTTGAAGGTTTGAGGGTTGAGGAGTGGATCTTTCTATGGACCATTCTCATCTTCAAATGCTCATGGCCTTGGTCTAGTTCCCACCTCCCTTGCCTTTGAAGCTTGGAAGAATCTTTGGATGAGTTTGATTAGGCCCTCTGAAGATGCTTGATGGAGGAATTGGATTGGAATTGGGTATTGGCTAAGTTCAAATTTCCCTTAGCCTCCCCTATTTTTATCTTTAAGAAATTGAGAAGAGGAGAATGGGAAATGCTTGGGAATTGCCTGAAGAGGCTTGGAGTGCTCTAGGCCTCTCAGCTCAATCAGTCCAGTGTCTTGGATTCATGTGAAATGAGGGAAAGTATACCTCCCCTTGATGGATCAGAAGTGAGCAAGGCTTTGTCATTTTGATCAAATTCACCTCCTTCAATGTGTTGTTTTTGCTATTAAGGGTTGCACATGGTTCATTTTTGGTAGAGGGGGGTAGTGGACAAGTGCCATGTACTGATTTTGAGTGGAGGAGTGATTACCACATGCTTAAAATGAAGGGAGTGATCAATTTTGGCCCTAGGTTAGGTTTGGTTGACCCAAACCCATTGGGTCATGTGCACCATGATCACTAGTGTCCACTTGGTCAACTAAGAGGGTGCGAAGTGGCCATGAAGAAGATTTGACCAAATTCTAAGTGAATTTGGCCAAGAATTACCCTTGACCTAGGGGTAAATGGTCATTTGGCTTGGATTTCAAATATGTTTGGTATGATTGAAAAATGGGTTGGGCCAAGTTTCAATGAATTTGGTGTTGATTTGATATGATTTGCTCATGTTGACCCATTTAGGTCAAAATGGGTTGACTTAGGTCAAGTTGGGTCAAACCAAGGGTTGGGTCAAGTTCAAATGATCTTATAAATTGATTTGGTATCTTTGTTTCCAATCAATTTTGTTTATAATGATTTGATTCATTTGATTTCATTTAGGTCAATGGGTCAAGTTGACCAATTTGACCCATTTGACCTATTTGGGTTGGGTCATGGGTTAGTTTAGGTTTCATTGGTCATTTGAAATGTAGGTTTAATTTGATTTTGGGTCAATTTGACCTTTTAAGTCAAGTTGGTTCATGGTCAATTGGGCTATGTTGGAATCTTTGGATCAAGTTCAACAAGTGATTTGAATGAACATGACACATTGATTTCAATCAATTTGGCTTAGATAAAGTTTTGACCATTTTGACTTTTTTAGGTTAAGTTGGGTCAAGTTGGGTCAACTGGCCAATTGAGCTAGGTTAGGCTCAAATGATGATTTGTTCAAGTTCAAACATTGATCATTAATGAGTTTTGATCAATGGTTTCAATCAATTTGGCCTATGGTGAATTTTGGCTAGTTTAAGTTTCATTTTGGCTAAGTGTTGACTTGGTCAACCCTTAGGTTTGACTTGGTTTGACCTAATTTGAGTGATTGATCATCTCATGATGATTGTTGCTCATAATGTGAGGCTTAGGCGGGATAAGTTCAATCCAATTTGGGTAGGATTAGAATTTGGCTCAAAAAGGGTATTTTTGGTCACTTTGGGTCAAGTGAGCCTAAGTGGGTCAATTGACTTGATCAAGGCTTGAAATAAGTTTGGTTGAATTGACATATGGACTTATGACTGAAATATAAATCCATTTGCAAGTGATTTGGAGTCAAATAGGTTTTGATTCATTTGACAATTTCAAGTTCAAAGGGTGAACATGACTTTGATTTGGGTTTGATTTTTGAATTTATTTATGGTCTGATGATTGAGGTTTGTGTTTCTATATAGATTGATGATTGAAGGATTGATTGAATCATAAAAAAAAAATCAAGGGTTTGGCTTGGTTTGAATTTGATTTGGTTAAGTTCAAGAATTTTACTTGAAAGGCTTAGGTTGAATTTAGGTTGAATTTGGATTTGATTTTTTGAATTGATTTTGGATATTTGAATTTATATTTCATTTATATTTGTGAATATAAATGAGAATATAAATGGGTTATGAGAAAATATCTTGAATTTGAATTGATTTCGATTTGATTTAGGCTAAGTCCATAAGATAGAATCAAAGTGACTTTGGAAAGATTTTTGGAATTAGATTTCAATCATGGGCTTCAACCATTTGGAATTGATTTGAGTGTAAAGAAAATCAATTAAGTTGGAATTGATTTGAGTTTGACTTGAAAGGAGGAAGTGAGCTATGGGGTTGGTATGTTTTCCTAACACTTCTAAGGCATGACCTATTCCTATGGCTAACTCGCTAAGTCTTGTGGCTGAATGTCAACAATAATCACTAGATGTGTCTTAAGACTAAGAAAACTCTTAGTGTCTAACAGAAGTCCTATGTCTAGGATGGAGGGGTTGAGAGCTCATTCCAAAAATGAGGTCAACAAAACCTAAACAAAAATAAAATGAAGAAATAAAATGAAATAAAAACATAAACTAAAACCAAAACCTAAACCTTACCTAAAAAGAAAATAAAATCAAAAATAAAAGTTAAACTAAAATAAAATAACTAAAAGCCTAAACAAAACTAAAAAAAAGATCTAAATAAAATAAAAACTAAACCTAAAATAAAAATATAATAAACCTAAAATAAAATAAATAAAAACCTAACCCTGAAAAATAAACCTAAAAATAAATAAAAAATAAAACCTAAACCCTAAACTAAAAAAAAAAACCTAAACCTAAAATAAAAATAAAATAAACCTAAACCAAAACTAAGATAAACTAAACTAAAATAAATAAAGCCTAAACCTAAAACTAAACCAAAACTAAATAAAAAATAAACTAAAAATAAACCTAAACCTAAACTAAAACTAATACCTAAAAAATAAACCTAAAATAAAACCTAAAACCTCAACCTAAAAAATAAAAATAAAACTTAAACCTAAACCTAAAATATATAACCTAAACCTAAAATAAAATAAAAAAATGAAACTAAACTAAAATAAACCTAAACCTAAAAAAAATAAACTAAAATAAATAAACTAAAAATAAATAAACTAAACTAAATAAAAATAAAAATAAACTTAAATAAAAATAAAATATAAAATAAACTAAAGTAGATAAAAAATAAACTAAATAAACTTAAACCTACTAGTTTACTTAATTTAAAAAAAAAAAATAAAAAAATAAAACCCTAAACCCTAAACCTAAACCCTAAACCTACAACCCTAAACCCTAAACCCTAAACCCTAAACCCTAAAATCTATAACCCTAAACCCTAAACCCTAAACCCTAAACCCTAAACCCTAAACTCCAAACCATAAACTCTAAACCATAAACCCTAAACCCTAAACCCTAAAAACCTAAAAACCTAGACCCAAACTAAATAAAACATAAAAATAAAATAAATAAAAAACCTAAACCTAAATAAAATATAATAAAAAAATAAAATAAAAATGTAAACTAAAACCTAAACCTAAATAAACTAAAAAAAAGAAAACTAAACTAAAATAATATAAATAAAAACCAAAATAAAACTAAAAATTAAAATAAAGCTAAAAAATAATAATCCTAAATATAATAAAAAATAAATGTAAAATAAAATAAAATAAAATAAAAAATAAAATAAAACTAAATAAAACATATAAATAAAACAAACCTAAAATAAATAATAAATAAAACCTAAATGCTAAAGTAAAAAAAAAACCTAAACCTAACATAAACAAAATAAAAAAAACATAAACTTAAACTAAAATAAACTAAATGAAAATATATAAAACCTAGACCTAAACCTAAACTAAACAAAATCTAAACCCTAAACTAAATAAAATAAACTAAAATAAACCTAAACCTAAACTAAAATATAAAAAACCTTAAAAAATAACTAAAACCTAAACCTAAAAAAAAAAATACCTAAACCTAAACCTAAAAATTAAAAATAAAACCTAAACCTAAAAAATAAAATAAAAATAAAACTAAACTGAAAAATAAACATAAACCTAAATCTAAACCTAAAAGTTAAACTAAAATAAAAATAAAAAATAAAATTAATAAACCTAAAATAAATAAAATATAAACTAAATAAACTAAATAAATCTAAACCCACCAGTTTACTTAATTCTTTCTAAAAAAAAATCCCTAAACCCTAAACCCTAAATCTTAAACCCTAAGCCCTAAACCCTAAACCCTAAAACTAACCCTAACCCCTAATCCCTAAACCTACAACCCTAAAAAACAACAAATCCTAAACCTTAAATCCTGAATTAACCCTAAACCCTAAACCCTAAACCTTAAAAACTTAAAACCGTAAAGCCTAAACACTAAACCCTAAACTCTAAACCCTGAACCCTAACCCTAAACCCTAAAACCCTAAACCCTAAAACCTAAATCGTAAACCCTAAACCCTAAGAACTTGAAAACCAAAACTAAATAAAACCTAAAAATAAAATAAATAAAAAAAACCTAAACATTAATAAAGAAAATAAAATAAAATAAAAACCTAAACTAAAATCTAAACCTAAACTTAAAAATAGAATAAAATAAATAATAAATATAAACTAAAATAAATTAAAGAAAAATTTAAACTAAAATAAAAAAAGAAAATAAACTTAAGAATAAAAAACCTTAATAAAATAAAACTAAACATAAAAAATTAAAATAAACCTTAAATAAAATAAAATAAGAACAAAATAAAAACTTAAACCTAAAAAATAAAACTTAAAAATAAATAAAAACTAAAACCCAAACCCTAAAAAAAAAAAACCTGAACCTAAAATAAAAAATTAAAAAGAATAAAATAAACCAAAACCTAAACTAAAATAAACTAAACTAAAATAAATAGAACATAAACCCTAACCCCTAAACCTAAACCAAAAGTAACTAAATAAATTATGAAATAAACCTAAACCTAAATTTTAATCTTAAGAATGTACAGAACCTTGGCGGTAGGAACATCATCGCCAACCAGGCTTAGTCTAGATCTAGCGGTGGAGGAGAAGGCAGGGTCGACGGTTATCATAGTGGAGGTGGGGGATTTGGAGGTGCTGGTGGATATGGTGGTGGTGTCAAAGTAGTGGTTATGAAGGCTGAGGAGCAGAGTGAGCTTACGTGGTAGTGGCGAGGGAGAGATCGGGATATGATGGAGGATCCTACTCGAGGGGAGGTGGTTTTGGGAACCTGGAGAAAATGAAGAATGATCGATCCGACCTATCATGGAATTGTATCTTTATAATAGAGGCGGTTCTAGTTATCTAGATTTCTTTAATTGCTCTATGTGCTCATTTTTAATTTATGTCATCACTTATGTCTTAGAAAACTTGGTGTGTTACTTGGTTGATGAAATTGAAATAAATAAATGTTGAATCTGAATTTGTTCTCTATTAAAAAAAATCTTAAACCCTAAACCTTAAACTAAAAGTTAAACCCTAAACCTAAAACCAAATCCCTAAAGTCAAAACTCTAAACCCTAAACCCTAAACCCTAAACCTTAAACCCTAAACCCTAACCCTAAACCCTAAACCCTTTTAATTGCCTAATTAAAGCATAATCCTGTTAGTGCCACATGGAACGTTAACACAGAATGCTTTTCACGTGACGCCGTAGGATTGGCTACTTAAACTTATCCGACTCAGCGTCTATGTGGCAGAGGTGGATGCTCTTTCTCATCCACCATTTAATCTAAGATCGGATAGCTACGATTAATTTCACAGCTTAACAGGATTAAATCAGATCAATCTAGTGGATCTAATCATGATTATCCATTTCGATCACATGGAAGGGATGGTGGGTGATCTTACATCACACGAGTGAGGTAGAATGGAGTCTGTCCACCATTGCTCACTTGATCCGAGCTTACCCGATCTCAGATCAACTCCAAAAGGATCCCACACCTTACAACATCAATCAGATTGGATCTAATTATCAAGATCACATGAGATGCAAGTTCTCTTCAAAAAGCTCCAACCCATTTTTGCCTAAGGATTGGTTTTGGAAGCATACCTCACTGGATATCAAGATTGATGGCTCAAATGATTGAGGAAGCTTCATCTAGTAAAGATGAATCCTTGTTGAGCAATAATTGGATCAATTCCTCGATGTTCACGAAGCGAACGATGATTTGGAGCTTGACTTTGATCAAGTCCTACCTGCAATGTGAAGCTTAGGAGATAATTCGTTCATGCTCGATGAGGCCTAGGAAAGGTGCGTGCAAAGTTAATTTGAGTTTGATTGAGAAATGGGTAAGTTAGGTTGGAAATGGGAGTGTCCTATTTTGAGATGGATGGGAATGACATTTTTTGATCGAGGAATAAGCTTGGGAGCTTAAGGAATGGCTCAAGTGGCTTATCTTGGGTAGCTAGGTATCTGAGGATTGATTTTTCTGTGTGTTTGAGTGGAAACGAGGGAATGTATACCCCCATTCATCTTGATCAAATGGTGGGATTGGCTTCTAGTGGTTGTCTAACCATCTTAGGTAGTTGTGGGTGGTAGGAAGGAGGTGAGTAAGCTCAGCTTGGTTGATTAAAGGTGTGGAGCTAGCTTCCAAGGAAGAATCATGGGTGTCCTATGGGTTTGAAATGCTCCAATGGGGAGAGTGAGTTGATTTAACCTCCCATGGGTCATGGCCGACCCAACCACCCCTTGGGTCAGGTTGGGTAGCATCCTAGGTTCCTAGGTGGACCATTGGGAGAGTACCAAGTGGCCAAGGAATGGAAATGACCATTTACATGGGTGATTTGTCTCATGTGATGCCCTTGACCCAAGGGTAGAATGATCATTTAGCATTGGATTTAATTTGGGCAGATTTGAAATGAGCCAAAGTGGTTAGCCCAAATTTCAAGTCAATTTGAGTTGATTTGGTTAGGTTTGGCTCAATTTGACTCATTTAGGTCAAATTGGGTTAGGGTAAAGTTGACCAATTGGTCAATTTGGGTCAAACCAAGGATTGGGCCAAGTTCATATGATTATTTGGAAGTTTTGGTTTAATTAGTTTGGTTTAGTTTGGCTTATATTTGATTTTGGCTCATTTGAATTCATTTGGGTCAAATAGGTTGAGTTGACCAATTTGACCAAATTGGCCAAATTGGCTTGGGTTGGTTGTTGGTTTGGGTTTAGTTGACCAATTGAAAATGATTGTACGCTTTTGTTTCAATTAATTTGAATTTGGTTTTTATTTAGGACAACTTGAATCTTTAGGTCAATTTGTGCTAAGTATGTCAATTGAGTTCAATTGGGTCCAATCATGACTTTGGTCAAGTTCAACAATCAATTTTGAATGAATTTGAGCCATTGATTACAATAAATTTGGTTTGGTTTGACTTAATTAAAGGTCAAATCATATTCAAATATTGATTTTGTTTTGGTATGAATCATTGGTTTCATGGGAATTGGCTTAGGTTGCAATTTGGCTTGTTTGGGTTCATATGGGTTAAGGGTTGACTTGGTCAAATGACCAAGTTGAGTTTGACCCAATTTGACAATTGATCAACCTATGGTGATCAACAATCATGATGGGAGGTTTTGTTCGGTTTGGTTAATTCCAATTTGGGTAGGATTAGAACTTGGCCCAAATAAGTCAAATTGGCCACTTTTGGTCAAGTGGACCAATTGGGTTTAGTTGGCTTGATTTTAGATTGAGTTTGATTTAGTTGAGTTTATATATGGATTTGGGATTGATATATAAATTCAATTACAATTGGCTTGGGTTCAAATGGGTTTTGGTTCATTTGAATATTTCAAGTCAAAAGGGTTAAGTTGGGTTTAACTTGGTTTGATTTTGGTTTGGCTTGATGATTGTATATTTCATTTATATTTGTGAATATGATTGAAGGTATGATTAATTCATGAGAAAATAAATTGAATTTGGGATTTGGAATGAAGAAATTTGGCTAAGTCCATGGAGTTGGGTCATGTGGTTTAGGATTGGATTTTGATTTGGTTTAATTTAGTTTTGATGACTTAAATGTATATTTCATTTAATTTTATGAAGATGATTGAAAATATGATTGATTTGTTAGAAAATCAATTGAGTTTGACTTTATTTGGATTAAGATTTGGCTAAGTCCATGGGATTGGTCATATGACTTAGGAAGGGTTTTGATTTAATTTTATTTAGTTGTGATCATTTGAATGTAGATTTGATTTATATTTAGGAAAATGATTAAATATATATAAATTGATTATGAGAAAATCAATTGATTTTGGATTTATTTGGATTAATATTTGGCTCGTCCATGGGATAGGTCGTATTTCAAGTTTGGATTTGATCATGGGCTTCAATCATTTGGTTTGAATCATTTGGATTTGGATTTGAATTTGATGTTTGAATTAAACTTGAGTTTTGTTTTGAGAAGGTGAACATGGATTGGGTTTGGGTTGTAGGGTAGGTGGATTATCCTAATCCCTACGGCATAACCTAATCCTATGGTTAACCCTTCTAAGTATTTATGCTTAGGTTTAATGTTTACCTAATTGTTAGAAGTGTCTTATGACTAGGGAAGTCTTAGTCTCTAGAAGAATCCTTAGTCTAAGATGGAAAGATTGAATCTGCACTCCAAATTTAAGGTCAATAGGCCTTAGGCTCTAGAGTGTTTCCCTTGGAGATAGGTGATTGGTAGACCGAAGCAAAGTTTCACATTATAGACTCTGATACATCTTCTAATACTTTGCTTGGGAGACCATGAATACAAGAGAACAACATAGTTCCATCCTCTCTACATCAGTGTATAAAGTTCATGAGAGGTGGGATCGTCTACTATGTCAAAGGAGATCTCAAGCTATTTACAATTCACGAGGTCAGCATATATGAGGATGCAACTTACTACCTCCCTCAAAATCAACAAGTCTATTCTCGTGAACTTGGCTAAAGTTTAAAAATATATGAAATATAAAAAGAAAAAGAAAAGAAAGAAATAAATAAAAACAAATGAAAATAGAAAAAGAAAATACAAGGGGTGGAAATATACTTGGAGGAGGAAGTGGAGCGACATTGATTCCACCCACATTTCATTATTCCATTTGAACATATGGGTAGGATGACTTGGCCTCCACAAGGTAGAGAGGAAGAGGCTAGTTTAGAGGCAATCCTGTGGGTGGAAAACCTCCTTATTGGCCACCCAATAGAAGATATGTCTCCATACTTACACCTTCATATACTTAGAATCTAGTTCATAGGATGAGTCTTATATGGTTTGCACACCAACCAGCTCTTCTCAATAGTAGATTTCCTTGAGATCCAAGTGGCAGAAATAAGAATCCAAGTCTTGGAAACCTTAGCTCTACACTTTCCTCTTAAAAGTTGAGGAGTTAAGGAATCTGTCATCCATAGTGTGTCAAGACTCGAGGTTCTTTCTGGAGTCAAGAAGTTGATGTAAAACTTGAGGATCAGTATATAAAAGATTTAATAGAATTACCTTTGATTGGTGCTTGTCTTGTGTTCATATTTAGCAAAGAAAAGGTTAATCCCACATATTTCATCAAAACGTAGGTCAGACTACTTTGAGAGAATATGGAAGAATAAATAAAAGCTCTCAATCAAGACAAGATATAAGTCCAAATGATGATGATGATTATTGCTTAGTAATTACCAATCATTTGGAATTTGATTAGTTATTTTCAAATCACATTAACTCATATGAGGAGTTATGCTTAGAGACTTCAGATGATCTAGATGATTTTGAAGTCAAAGATGCACTGCCATAGTTCAAAGAAGAGATCAAGTCAACCATTGATAAGCTTAAGGAAATCAACTTAGGAACTGAAGAAGATCCACGCCCAATAGACATCAGTTATTTATTGAGTGAAATTGAAACCAATGACTTAGTTAGGCTATAGACTTAATTTAAGGACTGCTTTGCATGGTGTTATGAAGAGATGTCTGGATTGGCTATTGACATATCGGTTTATAAACTAGTAATAGAGCTTACTGCTAACCCTATCAAGCAAGCTCCTAGATGCATGTGATTAGACATAAAATAATAGGTCATTTATGAAGTTAAGAAACTGATTAATGCTAGCTTTCTTCGAGAAGATAAATACCCTACGTTAGCCAAAGATCATCCCAGAAAAAAGAATGGCCAAATTCACATATGCATCACTTTTAGGATTTAAGGCATGTTCAAAAGATAAATTTCTAATTCCAATCTTAGAGTGATATTGGACATTTCCTTATCTCATGCTTCTCTTTCATGGATGGCTCATCTAGATATTACCAAATAAAGATGGCCCTCAAGATGAAAGAAACATTGCTTTTAAAACCCGATCGAATTTATTTCTATAAGGTCATGCCTTTAGACTTAAAATGACTACATACCAACGGGCTATGACTCAAATCTTTGATGAACTCATTCATCATCAAGTCGAGTGCTATATCAATGATCTCGTGGTTAAAAGTAGAGAAAAGAAAGACCATCTCTTTGACTTGAGAGTAGTTTTTGAATAGTTAAGACAATTTAACCTCAAAATTAACCCTCGAAGTGTACATTGAGTAGCCGGAAATTACTTGGGTTTGTTGTCCCACACTAGGGAATTGAAATCGATCTGGAGAAGATCAAGATAATATTAGAAATGAAACCAATAAAAGTTTAACTCAACTCAGATCATTCCAAGGGTAGTTATATCCAACTTATCAAAAGGATGGCAAGTTCAGGTGGGATGACAAGTGTGAGCATGCCTTTGAAGACATCAAGCATTACCCACTGTTTCTACTAGTTCTGACAACCCCTATCTCAGGCAAGCCGCTCATACTTTACACTCTACGTTAGATGACTCCCTTGGTGCTTTGGTGGCCAAATCCAATGATGAAGGGAATGAAAACACACTCTAGTACCTAACTATCTAATCCTACTAAGGCTAATTAACCACCCATTGAAAAGCATTGCCTAGCTTTAATCTTTGCATTCCAAAAGCTATAACACTACATGCTTCCTTATAAGGTGAACTTAATCTCTAGGATTAATATAATATCGTATCTCATGACATAGCCGACGCTATCCAAATGGTTGGCACAACATTCCATGATCCTCTCATAGTTTGACATTACCTTCATACTCCTCTGTGTAGTGAAAGGACAAGTTCTAGTAGATTTCTTAGCAGCACACTTACTTCCAGCTAACTCTCTGCTTAGTGATGATCTCCCCAATGAATAAATCATGAACTTAGGGGATACTAGCATTCACCGCTGGGAAATGTACTTTGATGGTGTGACTTCCTCTCAAAGAGGAGAAGAATCAAAATCTACTATTCTAGGAAAGGCAGAGGTAGGAATAGTTCTCTTAACTCTAGAATAGGATGTGATGAGATTCTCATAACATCCGTCTAATCCTTGCACCAACAATGAAGCCAAATATGAGGCTCTGATTGCCGGTGTGGAGTTAGTCGTTGCTATAGGAATTTAGAATATCAACATCTTCGGGGATTCTCAGCTAGTTATAAAACAAATCATTGGGTCCTATAAGGTTATTAAAGCCAAAGCTCCATCACTACAACAAGTACACTATGGACTTGTTGGCTCAAATCCTAGAGGTTACCATTTAGGGTTGTAGGTTTAGGGCTTAAGGTCTAGGGTTGGGGTAGGTTTAGGTTGTGTTTAGGTTAGTTTTAGGGTTTAGGGTTTAGGTTTAGGTTTAGAATTAGGTTTTAATGTTTATTTTGGGGTTTAGGGTTTTTTTTTTAAAATTAAGTAACCATAGGTTTAGGTTTATTTAGTTTATTTTTATTAATTTTTATTTACTTTATTTTATTCTTTTTTTTATTTAGGTTTATTTTTATTTTATTTAGTTTAGTTTATTTATTTTAGTTTCTTATTTTTAGTTTAGGTCATTTTAGGATATTTCTTTAGGTTTAGGTTTATGTTTATGTTTTTTTTTTAATTTAATTTTATTTTAACTTATTTTTTTAGGTTTTAGTTTTATTTTAATTTAGGTTTAGGTTTTTATTTATTTTTTATGTTTAGGTTTTAGGATTTTATTTTAGGTTTATTTTTTAGTTTAGATTTAGGTTTATTTTTATTTTATTTTATTTTGTTTTGTTTAACATTTATGTTTAGTTTATGTTTGGTTTAGCTTTTATTTTATTATTTTAGTTTAGCTTATTTTAGTTTACTATTAGGTTATTTTATTTTGTTTATTTTAGGTTTATATTTTTTTTATTTTAGGATTTAGGTTTTATTTTTATTTATTTTGGTTTTTAGGTTTATTTATTTGGTTTATGTTTTTATTTTATTTTATTTTAGGTTTATTTTATTTTTATCTTATGTTTAGTTTTTATTTTATTTAGGTTTTTATTTTTGGTTTATTTTATTTTTTAGTTTACTATAGGCTTTCATTTATTTTATTTTAGTTTTATTTTTATTTTTTATTTCATTTTATTTGTACAACTAGGTTTAGGCTTAGGTTTAGGTTTAATGTTTTTTTTTGGGTTTTCATTTTTATTTTTTAATTTATTTAGGTTTATCTTATTTATTTTATTTTATTTTAGGTTTAGGTTTTAGGTTTTGGCTGGTTTAGTGTAGGGTGAGGGTTTAGGTCAGTTTAGGGTTTAGGGTTTTTAGCTTTAGGGTTTAGTTATTTATTATGGTAGGGTTTAATTTTAGGTTTAGAGTTTAGGAGTAGGTTTAGGGTTTAGGGTTTAGGTTGGGGTTTTAATTTAATTTAATTTAATAATAATATTATTATTTTTTAAATAAAGTTAATTTGTTAAGGTTTATTTAGTTTATTTAAATAGGTTTGTTTAAGTTTATGTTTATTTTAGTTTAGTTTTCTATTATTTTTTTTTGTTAGGTTTTATTTTTATTTTAAGTTTAGGTTTAGGTTTTTATTTTATTTTTTTAGGTTTAAGTTTTAGGTTTATTTTTATGTTTTATTTTTTGCTTTAATTTTAAGTTTATTTTTGGTTTATTTTATTTTATTTAGTGTTTAGGTTTAGGTTTAGGTTTAGTTTATTTTGGGTTTAGGTTTAATTTTTATTTATTTTACTTTATTTTATTTTAGTTAGGTTAATATTTTATTTAATTTTTACTTTAGGTTTAGGTTTTTTTTAGTTTAGGGTTTAGGTTTTATTATTTATTTATTTTAAGTTTATTTTTTAGGTTATTTATTATTTATTATTTATTTTATTTTATTTTTATTTTAGTTTTAGTTATTATATTTAGGTTTTTATTTTTTTAGTTCTTATTTTTTATTTTATTTTCCTTTTAGGTTTAGGTTTACATTTAGGTTTTTATATTATTTTGTTATTTTATTTTATTTTAGTTAAATTTTAATTATTTATTTTATTTTTTAAGTTTTATTTAGTTTAGGTTTCAATTTTACCCATTTAGGGTTTAGGTTTTGTGGGTTTAGGACTTAGGTTTAGGTTTTAGGTTTAGGGGTTGGGATTGGGGGTTTAGGATGGGTTTTAGGGTTTAGTTTAGGTTAGCCTAGGGTTCAAGCTTTATTTAGAGAAAATTCATATTCAACATTTCTTCTTTTCGATTTCATCATCCAAGTAACACACCAAGTTTTCTAAGACACAAGCAATGACATAGATACAAATGAACAAGCATAAAAAATCAAAACCTTTGATAACTAAAGTGTCTTTAATTTAAAGACATAATTCCATAAGCATCGATGACCATTCTAGTTTCTAGTTCCCACTAGAACCACCCCACCCACTCGATTAGCAGGATCCACCTTCATATTTCAAAACTATCGCTCAGCCACCACCACTACTCCGACCACCACCTCCATATCCAAACACCTCAGGATCCCCAACCACCAGCGATAACCACCGCCTCAGCCTCCAGCCTAGATCTGCTGACATTGATGTTCCTATCATCAAGGTTCTGCCTATTCTTAGGGTTTAGGTTTAGGTTTATTAGGTTTTAGGGTTTAGGTTTATTTTTTAATTTATTTAGTTACTTTAAGTTTAGGTTTAGCTAGGGGTTTTAGTTGGGGTTTGGGTTAGGGTTTAGGGTTTAAGTTAGGGTTTAGATTTGTTTTAGTTTAGGGTTTTAGGCTAATGCTTTTGGTTTAGAGTTTAGGGCTTGGGTTTAGGGTTTAGGTTTGGGAGGGTTTTTTTTTTTAAAATATAAAATATTAAGTAAACCAGTAGGTTTAGGTTTATTTACTTTATTTAGTTTATTTTGTATTTATTTTTGTTTATTTTCTTTTAATTTTTATTTAGGATTATTTTTTATTTTTATTTAGCTTGGTTTATTTATTTTAGTCTAGGTTTTTTTATTTTAGTTTAGTTTTAGGTTTAGGTTTAGGTTTATGATTATTTTTTAGTTTAGGTTTATTTTAATTTTATTTATTAGGTTTAGGTTTTATTTTTTTATTTTTAGGTTTAGGTTTAGGTTTTTATTTTATTTTCCTAGGTTTATGTTTTAGGTTTTTATTTTAGGTTTATTTTTAAGTTTTATTTATAGTTTAGGTTTACGTTAATTTTAGTTTATTTTATTTTATTAAGTTTAGGGTTTAGGTTTAGTTTATTTTAGGTTTAGGTTTAGGTTTTAATTATTTTAGTTCTGTTTATTTTAGTTTAGCTTTAAGTTTATTTGATATTGTTTATTTTATTTTTATTTTAGTTTAATGTTTTTTTAGTTTAGGCTTTGGGTTGTATTTTTTAGGTTAAGGTTTTATTTTATTTTATTTATTTAGTTTATTATAGGTTTTTTCTTTTACATTTATTTTATTTTAGTTTAGTTTTTTCTATTTTTATTTTATTTATTTTCTATTTTATTATATTTTAGGTTTAGGTTTAGATTTTAGTTTAGGTTTTTATTTTATTTCATTTCTTTATTTTATTTAGGTTTAGGTTTTATTTTATTATTTTGAGTTTTATTTGCTTTGGGTTTAAGTTTAGTTTTTAGGGTTTAGGTTTAGAGTTCGTTTAGGTTTATTTTATTTTTATTTTATGTTTAGTTTTATTTTATTTAGGTTTTTTTATTTAGGTTTATTTTATTTTAGTTTAGTTTAGGTTTTAATTTATTTTATTTTAGTTTAGTTTTGATTTTTATTTTATTTATATTTTACTTTTAGGTTTAGGTTTTAGTTTATCTTTTCTTTTTATTTTATTTTATTATTTTATTTAAGTTTATGTTTTTTTATGTATTCTATTTTAGGTTTTATTTAGTTTAGTTTAGGTTTTTAGGTTTTAGGGTTTATGGTTTAGTGTTAGGGTTTGGGGTTTAGGGTTTAGGTTTGTGGGTTTATAGAGATGGGTTTAGGTCTGGGTTTAGGTGGGTTTAAGGGTTTAGGGTTTAGGTTTAGGGTTTAAGGTTTAGGTAGGTTTGTGTAGGTTTAGGGTTTATTTTAGGGTTGAGTTTAGGGTTTTTTCAAATTAAGAAAATTGGTTGGTTTTTATTTAGTTTATTTTTTTTATTTATTTTAGTTTATTTTATTTTTATTTTTGTTCAAATTTATTTTTATTTTTATTTAGATTAGTTTATTTATGGAGTATAATTTTAGTTGTAGAAGTTATAATGGTAGTGTTGTGACATTAGGTGAACAAGTCATTAATAAGAGTGAGCGATTTAGACTTTTAGGTTATATTGCTCAAAATGATGGTGAAATAGTTGGACATGTTATTCGTAGAATTCACGTTGGATGGTTGAAGTGGAGGAATGCATCTGGCTTATTGTGTGATGGAAAAGTACAACTTAAACTTAAGTGAAAATTTTATAAGATGATGGTGAGAATGATTTATGGTGAATGTCCAAAAAAGAGAAGCATGAGACTAAGTTAAGTGTTGCAGAGATGAGATGCTTAGGTGGATGAGTGACTTACTCTTAGAGATAAAATGAATGTGTTCAAGAAAAAGTTGGAGCTCTAGTGCCAAATAAAATTAGAGAGAGTGGCTTTAGATGGTTTGGCAACATAAAGCGTCAGCTATCCAATGACCTGGTTTGGAGAGTAGATGCATTGGATTTTCCTTATGTTAAGAAAGGTAGAAGTTGACTTGAAAAGACATGGCTAAGATGTATAAAAAATGACTTTAGTATACTTGAATTGAATGAGCATTTGGCACATAATAGGACACAATGGAGATGAAGGATAAATGTAAAACATAGTGGGATAATGGCTTATTATTATTGTTAAAGTTTAGTTTATTTATTTTAGGTTAATTCATTTTAGTTTAGGTTTTATTTTATTTATTTTATGTTTAGGTTTATAGTTTAGTTTATTTTATTTTATTTAGGGTTTAAGTTTAAGTTTAGGTTTAGTTTATTTTAGGTTTAGGTTTAAGTTTTTTATTATTTTAGTTTAGTTTATTTTAGTTTATGTTTAGGTTTATTTTATTTTTTATATCAAGTTTAGGTTTTTTTTAGTTTAGTTTTGTTTATTTTTAGGTTTATTTTATAGGTTTAAGTTTTTTATTTAGTTTTAATTTTATTTTATTTTAGTTTATTTTATTTTTATTTTAGGTTTAGTTTTATTTTATTTAGGTTTTTTTATTTCGATAGTTTAGTTATTATTTATTTTATTTTATTTAGTTTTATTTTATTTATTTTTTTTTAGGTTTAAGTTTAGGTTTTAGTTTATTTTATTTTATTTTATTTTATTTTATTTATTTATTTTATTTTAGCATTTAATTTAATTAGGTTTAAGTTTAGTTTAGTTTTGGTTTAGGGTGGTTAGGGTTTGAGGGTTGGTGGGTTTAGGGTCAGGGTTTAGGGTTTAAGGTTTAGGTTTTATCAGTGGTTTATGATTGTGGTTTTAGGGTTTAGGGTTTTAAAGATCCAGGATTTAGGGTTTTGGATCAGGATGGGTTTAGGATTTATAGTTTAGGGTTTTAGAAAGTTAGTTTAGGGTATAGTTTAGAGTTTAGTGTTTAGGATCCAGGTTTGTGGTTTAAGTTAGTAGGTTTAGGATTTATGGTAGGTCAGTTTAGTGTGTGGTTTAGGGAGTTAGGTTTAGGGTTTGTGGGTTTGGGGTCGGTAGTGTAGTTTGGGGTTTAGGGTTGGGTTATATTTGGTTTAAGGTTTAGGGTTTAGGGAGTGTTAGTGGTTTAGGGTTTTTAGGTTTTTAGGGTTTAGGATTTAGGGTTATAGTGGTAGGTTTAAGTTTTTTTTAAATTAAGCAAACTGTTTAGGTTTATTTTTATGTATTATTTTAGTTTATTATTTTCTCTTTTATTTAGTTTATTTTTTTTTTATTTAGTTTTATTTATTTTAATTTAGGTTTCTATTTTAGTTTATTTTTAGGTTTATTTATTTTGTTTTTTTATTTTTATTTTATTTTATTTTACTTTAAGTTTTATTTTTTATTTTTAGTTTTAGGTTTAGGTTCTTATTTTATTTTTTTAGGTTTAGGTTTTAGGTTTATTTTTAGGTTTTATTTTTCTAGTTTAGGTCTGGTATTTTTAGTTTATTTTATTTTATTTAGTTTAGGGTTTAGGTTTGAGGTTTTATTTATTTTAGTTTAGTTTATTTTAGTTTTGGTTTAGGTTTATTTTATTTCATTTTATTTTAGGTCAGGTTTTTTTAATTTAGGGTTTAGGTTTTAATTTTAATTATTTGTTTTACTTTTAGATTTATTTTTGGTTTAGGTTTTTTATATATGTTATTTTATTTTAGGTTTATTTTTACGTTTTTTTTATTTTATTTAGGTTTTTTATTTTTAGGTTAATTTAATATTTTTAGTTTAGTTTAGGTTTTTATTAATTTTATTTTTATTTATTTTTATTTTTTTATTTTTTATTTTATGTTTATTTTTATTTTAATTTTATTTTATTTTATTTTATTTAGATTTAGGTTATTTTTTAGTTATTTTATTTTAGGTTTATTTTTTTTAGTTTAGGTTTTAGTGTAGGGTTTGTTTAGTGTGTGGGTTGGTTTGTTTTAGGGTTTATGGTTGTAGGTTTTAGGATTTAGGGTTTAGGGTTTAGAGTTTTAGGGTTTAGGCTTAGATTAGTGTTTAGTTTTAGGTTTAGAGTTTTAAGGTGAGTTTAGAGTTTAGGGTTGGGTTATTTTAGGGTTTAGGGTTGAGGATTAAGGTTTTTTATTATTTTTATTATTTTTTATTTCTTAAAATTAAATGGTAGTTTAGGTTTATTTAAATTATTTAGTTTATTTTCTATTTATTTTATTTATTATTTTTTTAGGTTCATTTTTAATTTTTATTTAGCACAATTTATTTTCGGAGTGTAAATTTAGTTGTAGAAGTTATAGTGGTGGTGTTGTACATTAGGTGAACAAGTCATTAAAAGAGTGAGTGATCCGTGATATTTAGGCTATATTGTTCAAAATGATGGTGAAATAGATGGGATGTTTTTAGTAGAATTTTGGATGGTTGAAGTGGAGTAATGCATCCGGCCCATTGTGTGATAGAAGAGCCCGCTTAAACTTAAGGAAAATTTTATAAGATGGTGGTAAGACCAATGATTTATGGTGCGAGAATAAAAAAAAGAGAAGCAGAGACTAAGTGTGCAGAGATGAGGATGCTGTGTGGATGAGTGGATTTAATATTAGAGATAAAATGCGAAATGTGTATGTTCGGGAAAAAGTTGGAGTAGCTCCAATGACAGAGAAAATTAGAGAGAGTGGCCTTAGATGGTTTGGCCACATAAAGCGTTGGTCGTCCAATGACCCACTTGAGAGAGTAGATGCAATAGATTTTCTTTATATTAAGAAAGGTAGAGGTAGACCTAAAAAGATATGGTTAAGATGTATAGAAAATGACCTTAGAATACTTGAATTGAATGAGAATTTAACACATAATAGGACACAATGGTGATGAAGGATTCATGTAGCAACCCACTAGTGGGATAATGGCTGTTGTTGTTGTTATTATGTTTATTTATTTTAGGTTTTTTATTTTAGTTTATTTTTTTTAGTTTAGGTTTAGGTTTATTTTATTTTTATTTTATTTTTAGGTTTAAGTTTTATTATTTATTTATAGGTTTAGTTTTATTTTATTTTTAGGTTTAGGTTTTACATTTTATTTTAGGTTTATTTTTAGGTTTTATTTTTTTTGTTTAGGTTTAGGTTTATTTTTAATTTTTTATATTATTTGGTTTAGGTTTAAGTTTGAGTTTAGTTTATTTTAGTTTAGATTTATGTTTTATTTATTTTAGTTTAGGTTTAAGTTTATTTTATTTTTATTTTAGGTTTAGGTCTTATTTTAATTCAATGTTTAGGTTTTATTATTTATATATTTTAGGTTTTTTTA
The DNA here is from genome assembly GCA_021442155.1 of Cymbidium sinense. Taxonomy (NCBI): domain Eukaryota; kingdom Viridiplantae; phylum Streptophyta; class Magnoliopsida; order Asparagales; family Orchidaceae; genus Cymbidium; species Cymbidium sinense. The sequence continues at coordinate 18,780,562 of CM038226.1, forward strand.
GGTTTATTCTTTTAGGTTTAGGTTTTTATTTAGTTTATATTTTATTTTATTTTAGGCTTATTTTATTTTTATTTTAGGTTTAGTCTTTATTTTATTTAGGTTTTATTATTTTAGTTTAGTTTTTTTTTATTTTATTTTAGTTTATTTTTTTTTTATTTTATTCTCTTAGGTTTAGGTTTAGGTTTTAATTTTTTATTTTATTTTATATTTTTATTTTATTTAGTTTTTATTTTTTTTTTAATTTTAGGTTTTATTTAGTTTATGTTTTTATTTTAAAGTTTAGGGTAGTGGGTTGGGGTTAAAAAGTTTAGGTTTAGTGAGGGCAGGGTTAAGGTTAGGGTTTAGGTTTAGGGTTTGGACAGTTTAGGATAGAGGTTTATTTAGGGTTTAAGGTTTAGGTTTTTGTTAGGGTTTAAGGGTTGTGGTTGGGGTTTAGGGTTTAGGTTTTAGGGTTTAAGGTTTAGTTTTAGGTTTTAGATTTGTGGTAGAGTGCAGGTTAGTTTAAGTTTAGGATTAGGGTTTAGGCTAGTTTAACTTTGGTTTTTGGTTTTATTTTAGGGTTAGTTTAGGAGATTTAGGATTTTAGAAGTTTAGAGTTTAGGAGTGGGGTAGAGTTTAAGGTTTAGGTTTAGATTTGTGGTAGGATTTGTGGTAGTTTAAGGTTGTGGTAGAGTTTTAGGTTTTAGGGTTTAGTTTAGTTTTTAAAAAAAAAAAAGAAAATAAGCAAAAGTTTAGTTTATTTAGTTAATTTAGTTTATTTATTTATTTAGTTTTATTAATTTATTTAGATTTTTTTTTTTAGTTTACATTATTTATTTTAGGTTTATTTATTTTAGTTTAGGTTTTTTATTTTAGATTTTTTTTTATTTAGGTTTAGTTTATGTTTTATTTTTTTTTAGTTTGGTTTTATTTTTATTTATTTTTTTAGTTTTAATTTTATTTTATATTTTCATGCTTAGGTTTAGGTTTTATTTATTTATTTTTTTTGGGTTTGCATTTAGGTTTATTTTATGTTTTATTTTTTTTTAAGTTAATTTTTTTATTTTAGTTTATTTTATTTATTTAGTTTTTAGGTTTAGTTTATTTTATTTTATTTATTAGTTTAGGTTTATTTATTTTATATTTTATTTATTTTAGGTTTATTTTTTACTTTAGGTTTAGTTTTATTTTTTATTTTTTTTAGGTTTAATCTTTATGTTTATGTTTTATTTAGTTTTATATTTTATTTATTTTAGGTTTATTTTATTTATTTTATTTAGTTTTATTTTATTTTGGTTTCTATTCTTAGCTTTATTTTATTTTTTTTTGTTTAGTCTAGGTTTTATTTATTTTATTTTAGGTTTTATTTAGTTTAGTTTAGGTTTTTTTAGAGAGGGTTTAGGGTTTAAGGTTTAGGAGGTTTAGGTTTAGGGTTTAGGGTTAGTAAGTGGAGAGAGTGAGAGGTGTTAGATTAATTAGGGTCATCTTTTAGTTTAGGGTTTAAGAGGTTTAGTTTTTAGGGTTTAAGAAGGGTTTAAGTGGCCTGGGTGGTTAGTCAGTTTTTAGGGAGTGGCCCAGGAGAGAGAGTGGAGTGGAGTGTTTGGGAGAGAGGTTTAGGTGGGTTGTTAGTGGTGGGGTTTAGTGAGAGGAGGAGAAGTTTTGTAGAGTTTAGGTATAAGGGTTAGTGATTTAGATTTAGTGGTTTATAGTTTGTGGGTTTGGTGGGGTAGGATTTGGGGTGGCTCAGGGAGGCCTACAGGGTTTTTAGTTAGGGATTTTTGGCTTGGGGAGTTTTTTAGGGTTTAGGTTTTAGGGTTTGGAAGGCTTCAAAGATTTTAGAGCCTAATGCATTTCAACATTATTTTAGGTTTAGGTATAGGTTAAGGATTTTTCTACTTTTATTTATTTTATTTTAAATTAAGCAAACCACTGTAGTTTAGGTTTATTTAATTCTTATTTTATATTTATTTTAGTTTATTTTATTTTATATTTTGATTTAATTTAATTCTTTATTTTATTTAATTTTAACCTATTTATTCTTTCATTTATTTATTTTATCTTTATGTTTCTATTTTAGTTAATTTTGAGGTTTGCTGAGGTTTTATTTATTTTTTATTCAGTTTCGTGTTTTAAAGATAGTTTATTTTGTGTTTTATTTTTTTACTAGTTTAGGCTTTTTTTTTTAGTTTATTTTATTTTTGTTTTAGTTCAGGTTTAGGTTCACTTAATTTGCTTCTAGTTTCTTTAGGTTTAATTTATTTTATTTTAGTTTATTTTAATTTAGGTTTAGGTTTATTTTATTTTATATTTTGGTTTTTTAGTTTAGATTTTATGTTTTATTTTATTTATTTTTTTGTATTTTATTTTATAGTTTATTATTTATGTTTTGGTTTTTATTTAATTTGTTTTTATTTTAGGTTTATTTTATTTTATTTTTGGTTTATTTTATTTTATTTTTTGATATTTTTAGTTTAGTTTGTGTTTTATTTATTCGATATTTTTGGGCTTTTTTTTTGTGTTTAGTTTCAGTTTTTAGTTTATATTTTATTTTAATTTAATCATTTATCTTTGGTTTTTTTATTTTATTTTTTATTATTTTATTTTAAGTTTTGTTTTTCAAGGTTTAAAGTGTGTTTAGGGTTTGTGGTTTAGGTTTTGATTTGTGGTTTTGGGTTTAAGAGTTTTTTGGCTTGTGGTTTGTGGGTTTAATGGTTTGTAGTCTGGTTTTAGCTTAGGTTTGTAGGGTTTTAGGGTTTGTGGTTTAGGTAGATTTTGGTTTGTGGTTTAGGGTTTGTGGTTTTGTGGATTAGTTTGTGGTTCAGTTTAGTTTAGGTTATGGTTTATATTTTTTTAATAGAATAATTCATATTCAACATTTCTTCTCGATTTCATCAAGTAACACACCAAGTTTGTCTAAGATTCAAGCAATGACATAGATCAAAAATGAGTAGATAGAGCAAATCAAAACCTGATAACTTTAACTCGCCTCAACTATAAATACGCTCCATAAGCAAGTGAGATCGAACCTGCTATTCTTTCTCCAGCTCATCGAACCACCTTCGGTAGCGGATCCACCATCATATCCTTGATCTCTCCTCCTTCACCACCACGGTAACCTCGCTCCTTCCCTCCCACAACCACCACGACTGACTACCACCTCCATACCCACCAAAGACGCCTAGATCCCCCCACCAAAGACTATGCCGCCTTTGTGTTCCCTCCACGCCAGATCTAGGAGTCTCATTGATGGTGATGTTCCTACCATAAGGTTCTACCCATTCTGTGCTTAGTTTAGGTTTGTGTTTATTAAGTTTTAGGGTTTAGTTTATTTTTTAATTCATTTAGTTACTTTAGCTTTAGGTTTAGGGTTTAAGTTGGGTTTGGTTTAGTTTAGGTTTAGGGTGGTTTGTGGTCATGCTAGGTAGGGTTAATGCTTTATGGCTAAGGGTTTAGTGGTTGGGTTTAGGGTTTATAGTTTTAGGGTTTAGGTTTGGGGTCTAGGGTTTAGGGTTAGGGTTTAGGGTTTATTTAGGATTTATTTATGGTTTTTTAATTAAGTAAACCCAGGTTTAGTTTATTTATTTTATTTAGTTTATTTTATTTTTTTATTTTATTTAGTTTATTTTTTATTTTATTTTAGTTTATGTATTTAGTTTATTTATTTTAGTTTAGCTTTATTTTATTTATTTTAGTTTTGGTTTTTTAGTTTAGGTTTAATTTTAATCAATTTTATTTTATTTTATTTTAGGTTTAGGTTTTATTTTTTCATTTTTAGTTTTAGGTTTAATTTTAGGTTTAGTTTTTGGTTTAGTTAGTTTTAGTTTATTTTATTTTATTTAGTTTTACTTTAGTTTAGTTTAGTGTGTATGTTTTATTTATTTTAGTTTAGTTAGGTTTATTTTATTTTGTATATTTTTTTATCAGGTTTTTTTGTGATTGGTTATTTTATTATTTATTATTTATTATTTATAGTTTTATTTTATGGTTTATTTTAGGTTTATATTTTTATTTTAGTTTTTATTTCATCCATTTTAGGTTAATTTTATTTTTTATTTTATGTCTTTATTTTATTTTAGGACTTTATTCTTAGTTTATTTTATTTTTCATTTTATAGTTTTATTTATTTTGTTTTAGATTTTTTAGGTTTAGGTTTATGAATTTTATTTTATTTTAATCTTAGTTTCTTTATTTATTTTTATTTTTTTTAGGTTTATAGCCTTTAAGCCTGTGTTGGATTTGGTTTAGGGTCAGGTCAAGACCCAGTGGTCTGGCCTTAGGGTAGTTTGGGTCAGTTTATTTTTAGGGCCTAGCTCAGCCTTTAGAGCAGGATCTTTGTGGCACATAGGCTCAGTGGTCTGGTCAGCCAGGTTTCATGTCAAGTTGGGTTTGTTTATGCCTAGCCTCAGGTCATTGGATCTAGGCCCAAGGTCCTGTGTTTTTTTAGTGGCCTAGGCTCAGGGCCTGGCCTATTCAGTTTAGGGTTTAAGGCCTGTGGATCTGGGCACATGGCTCAGGGTTTTAACAAGAATAGTTATTTATTTAGATTATTTTTATTTATTTAGTTTATTATCTTTATCCATTTAAATATTTATTTATCTTATCAGTTCTTTATCTATCTTTAGTTGTGCCTTTATCTTATTCTTTTAGCCTTTAGCTCATGCCTTATTTTTAGTTTAGTTTATTTTATTTTATTTTCTTTGGCCTAAGTTTAGTTTATGGTTTTGTTTAGGTTTTAGGTTTAGGTTTATTATTTAATTATTTTGGCCTATTTTATCATTCTTTGCTAGGTTAGGATTTTTACAGTATTTGTGGTTTAGTGTTTAAGTTTTCTGCCTAGATTTAGATTTCAGTTAGTTGTGGTTACTGCCAGTTTAGGTTTGGCTCAGGTTTATAGTTCATGATTTTATCAGGGTTTAGTCAGTGCCTTATTTGAGTGATTTAAGTTTAGATTTAGTGTTAGGGTTTAGAGCATGATCAGATTTAGGATTTTTATTTGTTAGTGGTTTAGTTTGGTTTTGGGGTTTAGGCAAGAGATCAGATTTAAAGTAGGTTTATTTTTAGTTTTATATGGTTTTATTTTTCAATTTTTTATTTATTTTAATTATTAATTTTTTGTTTAAAATTAAGTAAACTGGTTTAGGTTTATTTAGTTTATTTTTTATTTATTTTAGTTTTTTATTTTATTTTTTTATTTAAGATTAATTTTATTTTTATTTAGTTTAATTTATTTATTTTAGGTTTATTTCTTTTTGTTTATGTTTTTTATTATAGTTTATTTTTTAGGTTTAGGTTTAAGTTAATTTTTTTAGTTTAATTTTATTTTATATTTTTTTTTTAGGTTTTATTTTTTTTTATTTTAAGTTTAGGTTTAGGTTTTATTTTATTTTTTTAGGTTTAGGTTTTAGGTTTTATTTTAGGTTTATTTTTTAGGTTTTATTTTAATTTAATTTAGGTTTTTTTTTATTTATTTTATTTTATTTTTTAGTTTAGGTTTAGTTTAGTTTATTTTAGGTTTAGGTTTAGGTTTTAGTAATTTTAGTTTAGGTTTCAGTTTATTTTATTTTTATTTTAGATTTAGGTTTTTTTTAGAGGGTTTATGTTTTATTTTTATTTATTTTAGGTTTTATTTTAGGTTTATTGTTTAGGTTTTATTTTATTTAATTTAATTTTAATTTTAGGTTTATTTTATTTTTATTTTACTTAGTTTTTATTTTATTTAGGTTTTTTATTTTTTATTTTAGTTTAGGTTTTTATTTGTTTGATGTTAGTTTAGTTTTTTTATGTTTAGGTTTTGGTTTTAGTTTATGTTTTTATTTTATATTAATTTTTTTTATTTTGGTTTAGGTTTTTTTAATGCTATTTTAAAGACTAAAAGGATGCGAGATGAGTGGAGGAAGAGTTTGTCGGTTCCTATATTTAAGAATAAAGGTGATGCACAAGAGTGTACAAATTATAGAGGAATTAAGTTAATGTGTCATACAATCAAATTATGGGAGAGAGTAATTGAGCATAGGTTATGATGTGATCCAAAAGTTTCTCACAATCAGTTTGGTTTAATGCCATGTCGATCTACTATGGAAGCTATACATTTGTTAAGAGGTTTGATGGAGAAGTATAGAGAAAGTAAGGAGGATCTACATATGTTAATTATTGATTTAGAGAAAGCTTATGATAAAGTTTCAAGAGATGTTCTTTGGAGAGTTTTAGAACGAAAGGAGTTAATATTGGTTAGTCATTAAGGCTATGTATACTAGAGTCAAATTTGTATCCAAACACAAGGAGGATTGATAAAATATTTCTTATTTCAGTTGGATTACATCAAGGATCAACCTTAATCCCTTATATTTTTTGCTTTAGTTATGGATTTTCTTATTTACAGGAAGATGTACCATGATGTATTCTTTTTGCTGATGACATTCTTCTTGTTGATAAGACTAGAGAGGGAGTCCAAGAGAAACTTGAATTATGGAGGTCAACATTAGAGTCTAAAGGTTTTCGTTTAAGTAGGTCTAAAGCTGAATATATCGAGTGTAGTTTTAGTTATAGAAGTTCTGGTGGTAATTTTGTGACATTAGGTGAACAAGCTATTAATACGAGTGAGCGATTCTGATTTTTAGGCTCTATTTTCCAAAATGATGGTAAAATAGATGGAGATATTATTACTAGAATTCAAGTTGGATGGTTGAAGTGGAGGAATGCATCTAGCCTATTATGTGATAGAAAAGTTCAACTTAAACTTAAGGGAAAATTTTATAAGTTGGTGGTAAGACCAGTAATGACTTACGGTGTAGAATGTTGGCCAATAAAGAGAAGCATAAGACTAAATTAAGTGTTACAGAGTTGAGGATGCACAGGTGGATGAGTGGCTATACTCTTAGATATAAAATATGAAATGAGTATGTTGGGAAAAATTTGGAATAGCTCCAAAGTGATAATATTAGAGAGTCCTTAGATGGTTTGGCCACATAAAGCCAACCATGATTACCCTAAGAGAGTAGATGCATTAGATTTGCCTTATGTTAGGTAGAGGTAGACCTAAAAATACTTGGTTAAGATGTATAAAAAATGACCTTAGTATGCTTGAATTAAATGAGAATTTGACACATAATAGGACACAATGGAGACAAAGGATTCATGCAGCCGACCCCACTTAGTGGGATAACTGCTTGTTCTTATTTTTGTTTAGGTTTTATAAATTATTTTATTTTTATGTTTTATTTAGTTTAAGTTTAGTTTTTAGGGTTTAAGGTTTTATGGTTTATTTGTGGTGTAGGTTTGTGTGGTTTTGATTTTGGTTTAGGATTTTTTTTTTGGGTTGGGTTTAGGTTTGGTGGGCTTTTTAGTTTGTGTTTTAGGTTTAGGGTTTTAGGTTTGGGGTTTAGTTTAGTGGGTTTAGTGTGGGATTAGGTTTTAGGTCTAGGGTTTATGGTTTATGATTTTTCTAATAGAGAATAAATTTAGATTCAACATTTCTTCTTTTCGATTTCATCAACCAAGTAACACACTAAGTTTTCTAAGATTCAAGCAACGACATAGATAAAAAATGAGCAAGCATAGAGAAAATCAAAAAACCTAGGTAACTTGAACCATCTCTACTGTAAATACACAGTTTCAAAAGCAGTAGATCGAATGGGCCATTCTTTAATTTCTCCAGTTCCCATCAGAACCACCCCAGCCTCTCGAATAGCCGGATCCACCATCATATCCCCGATCTCTCCCTCCTTCACCACCATTGGTGTAACCTCTATCGCTCCTCTCGCCTCCACAACCACCACTCCCTCCGACCACCACCTCCATAGCCACCAGCACCTTTAGATCCCCCACCACTACTGCGATAACCGCCACCTCTGCCTTTGCCTCCATCGCCAAATCTAGATTGAGTCTTGTTGACGGTGATGTTCTTGCCATCAAGGTTCTACCCATTCTTATTATTTAGGTTTATGTTTAGGTTTATTTTTTAATTTATTTAGTTACTTACAGGTTTACTCAGGATTTAGGGTTTAGTTTGGGGGTTAGTTTGTGGTTTGGTGGGTTTAAGATTAGGGTTAACGCTTTTAGGTGGGTTGGGTTGGGGTAAGGATTTAGGGTTTAGGATTTTTTAGGGTTTAGAGTTTAGGGTTTAAGATTGTAGGTTTAGGGTTTAGGGTTTTTGATTTTTTTTTTTATTTAAGTAAACTTGTAGGTTTATGTTTATTTAGTCTATTTTATTTTTTTATTTAGGTTAATTTTTTATTTAGTTTAGTTTATTTATTTTAGGTTTATTTATTTTAGTTTAGGTTTTATGCTATTTTATTTTTAGGTTTTATTTTTTAGGTTTATGTTTTAATGAGTTTTATTTTATTTTACTTTTAGTTTAGTTTTATCTTTTAGGTTTAGTTTATTTTTAGGTTTAGGTTTAGTTTTAATTTTAGGTTTAATTTTAGGTTTAATTTTTTAGTTTAGTTTAGATTTATTTTAATTTTATTTTTATTTTATTTCTTTAGTTTAAGTTTAGTGTATATATTTTATTTATTTTAGTTTAGTTTATTTTTATTTATTTTTTTTTATTTTATTTATTTTTATTTTAGGTTTAATTTTTTTTAGTTTAGATTTAGATTTTATTATTTATTTATTTAGGATTTATTTTGAGGTTTTTTTTTCTTTAAGTTTTATTAGTTTTAATTTTATTTTGTTTTAGATTTATTTTATTTTATTTAATGTTTGGTTTTTCTTTATTGAGCACTTTATTCAGTTTATTTTATTTTTATTTAGGTTTTATTTATTTTAATTTAGTTTATTTCATATTTTCTTTTTAGGTTTTAGAGGTTTTTATTTTATTTTATTTTATTTTATTTTATTTTATTATTTTATTTATGTTTAGTTTTTATTTATTAATTTTTATTTTTTCAGTTTTTTGTGGTTTTGTGGCTCAGTTTAATTAGGTCAGAGGTTTCATTGGTTGTGGATGGGCTCAGGTCAGGTTTTATGGCCCAGTGTATTTCAGGGGCCTTGGATCAGGTTTGTGGCTCAGGGAAGGCCTGGGTTTAGGGTCCCAGCCTTAGAGTCATCTGGCCTAGGTCAGATTGTGACTCAGGGCAGGATTCAGCCTCAGAGCCTAGGATCTTACCATAACCAAAGGCCCAGCCTAGGAGTGGTTGGTTGGTTTGGTGTGCCTGAGTATACCACCATTACAGGGTTAGTAAGTGGCTCAGGGCTCAGTGGCCTAGAGTTTTTTTAGGGTAGGGCCCAAAGTAAGGCTCATTATGAGTGGCCTGGGTAGGGTTACAAATTCAGTTGGTTTATTTAGTTTATTTAGATTATTTTAATTTATTAGCATTCATATTTTATTTTATTTTTATTTTATTATTTATTTATTTATTTGTATTTTATTTTTTTTTTTATTTATTTTATTTTGGTTTAGTTTAGGTTTATGTTTATTTTAGTGTTTTATTCTTATTTTATTTTAGATTTTTTTTTTATTCAGTTTAGTTTTTTATTTTATTTTTTTAGCTTAGGTTTTATGTTTTCTTTAGGTTTATTTTAAGTTTTATTTTATTTTGTTTAGGGTTTAGGTTTAGTTTAATTTATGTTTATTTTTAGGTTTTATTTATTTTAATTTTGTTTATTTTAGTTTAGGTTTATGTTTATTTTATTTTGTTTATTTTAGGTTTTGGTTCTTTTTTTATTTATGGTTTTAGTTTATTTTATTTTTTTTTTTGTTTTTTAGTTTTATTTTATTTTATTCTTGGTTTACTTATTTTATTTTACATTTAGTTTTTCTTTATTTAGGTTTTATTTAAGGTTTATTTTACTTTAGTTTAGTTTAAGTTTTTTTATTTATTTTATTTTATTTTAATTTTATTTTATTTTATTTAGGTTTAGGTTTAGGTTTAGATTTTGTTAGGTTTAGGTTTTAGTCTGTTTTATTTTATTTTTTTTATTTTATTTCATGGTTTAGGTTTATTTATTTATTTTATTTTTATGCTTTATTTAGTTTAAGTTTAGGTTTTAGGTTTTCGTGGTCTATGGTTTAGCATTTATTAGGTTTTTTGGGTTTCAGGGTTTAGGGTTGTAGGTTTTAGGGTTTGGTTTTTTAGGTTTTAATGTTTAGGTTTTAGGTTTAGGTTGTGTTTGGTTGAGGGTTTCGATTTTTTTTTTAACCAGAACAAATTTAGATTCAACATTTTTCTTTTGATTTCATCAACCAAGTAACAAACTAGGGATGTGAGGTAATCAAATGACTCCTTGGTCTAGCTAAAGCCTGTGTTCTGGATGTCTAGACTATATACCCATTACCATTCAATCTTATATAAGTCAACACATGAATAGAGGAAAGAGAACTCAACATTCATACACTGCTATTTTGTATTTCTATGACTAACATCATAACACATATTATTATTCATTTATAAGCTTTTGAAAAATACATTTAGATTTAATAGTGATAATAGCCACACATATATTAAATTAAATCAACACATGCAAGCTTACATAAAGGAATTCTATTCTATTTTACTTGATTTTGAAAAGATGGATGCATCAATTCAAATGACATACCAAATTTAACATGATTGGAAAGAGGACAATCAAATATAAGCATGTGATTCATTCAACCAAACTAGTTCTTAAGGACAATCAAATCATATATGATTATTTAAAGCAAACCAAAGCTTCTTTATTAATTAAGTTTTGGATTTGATTTGATTTAAAGAGGAGAAGAAAAAATCATCACTTGTTGTTTTAAACCCATTCCACATTAGTGATTTGATTTAATTTGTAAATGAAATTAAGTTGATTTTATGGGTTAATTAAGTTGAACTCTTAATTAGATGAATTAATTACTCTTACTTATTTATTTTATTTTTGTTTTATGGGTCAACTAGTAGGTTTAGGTATAGGTTTATTTTATTTATTTTTTTATTTTAGTTTATTTATTTATTATTTTAATTTAAGTTTATTTTTATTTTTATTTAGTTTAGTTTCTTTATTTTAGGTATATTTATTTTAGTTTAGGTTTTTATTTTAGTTTAATTTTTGGTTTAGGTTTATAGGTTTAAGTTTATTTTTTTTTGGTTTTATTTTATTTTTATTTTATTTTTTTTTTTTTTTTTTTTTTATTTTTTTTTTTTTTTTTTTTTTTTTTTTTTTATGTTAGATTTATTTTAGTTTATTTTAATTTATGTAGTGATTTTATTATTTGGTTTAGGTTTAGGTTTATTTATTTTAGTTTTTAGGTTTATTTTATTTTATTTATTTTATTTTATTTTAGGTTTAATTTTTTGTTTAGTTTAGGTTTTATTTTGTACATATTTGTGTTTATTTTAATGTTTCTTTATAGGTTTATTTATTTTATCTTTTATTTTATTTTAGGTTTATTTTATTTTATTTTATGTTTAGTTTTATTTTTTAGGTATTATTCTTTGGTTTATTTAATTATTAAGTTTAAGATGTTTTTTTTATTTTATTTTATTTTAAGTTTAGGTTTAGGTTCTAATATAGGTTTTATTTTATTTTATTATTTAATTTTATTTAGTTTAGATTTTTCATTATTTTATTTTAAGTTTTATTTAGTTTGGTTTTAGGGTTTAGAGTTTGGTTTATGGTTGGGTTTGGATTTTTATGGTTGGTTGGATTTAGGTTTAAGTTTTGTGTGGTAGGTTTGTGGGGTTAAATTTTTGGGTTTAGTTGACCAATTGAAGTGATTGTAGCTTTGGTTTCAATTATTTAGATTTGGTTTTATTTAGGCCAACTTGAACTTTTAGGTCAATTTGAGCTAAGTAGGTCAATTGGGTTCAATTATGTCCAATCATGACTTTGGTCAAGTTCAATAATCAAATTGGAATGAACTTGAGCTATTAGTTGCAATCAATTTGGTTTATATTTTGATTTAACCCAATTTAGTCTTTTAGGTCAATTTGGGTTAACTTAGGTCAAGAGGGCCAATTGGATTTGGTTTGACTCAATTGAAGGTCAAGTCATATTTTAATATTGATTTAGATTTAGTATGAATCATTGGTTTGAAGGGATTTGGCTTAGGTTGCAACATGTATAGTTTGTGTTCGTATGGGTTAAGGGGTTGACTTGGTCAAATGACCAAGTTGACTTGGTTTGGCCCACTTTATGACAATTGATCAACCTAGGGTGATCAACAATCATGATGGGAGGTTTTCATGGACTTCATTGAATCAAATTTGAGTAGGATTAGAACTTGGCTCAAATAGGTCAAATTGGCCACTTTGGGTCAAGTGAACCAATTGGGTTTAATTGGCTTGATTTTGGGTTAAGTTTGATTTAGTTTAGTTTATTTATGGATTTGGGATTGATATACAAATTCAATATAAATTGGCGTTCAAATTGGTTTTGGTTCATTTGAACATTTCAAGTCAAAAGGGTTAAGTTGGGTTTGACTTGGGTTGATTTTGGTTTGGTTTGATGATTGTATTTATATTTGTGAATATGATTGAAGGTATGTTGATTCATGAGAAAATCAATTGAATTTGGGATTTGGAATGAAGGAATTTGGCTAAGTCCATTGAGGTCATGTGGCTTAGTTTGGATTTTGATTTGCTTTAATTTAGTTTTGATGATTTAAATGTATATTTCATTTAAATTTGTGAAGATGATTGAAAATATGATTGATTTGTGAGAAAATCAATTGTGTTTGACTTGATTTGGATTAAGATTTGGTTAAGTCCATTGGATAGGTCATATGGCTTTGAAGGGTTTTGATTTAATTTGATTTAGTTTGATTTAGTTTTGATCAATTGAATGTAGATTTGATTTATATTTAGAAAGATGATTAAAGATATAAATTGATTATGAGAAAATGAATTGATTTTGGATTGATTTGGATTAAGGCTAAGTCCATGGGATAGGTCTTATGGCTTAGGAAAGGTTTCAAGTTTGGATTTGATCATGGGCTTCAATAATTTGGTTTTAGAATTTGACTTTGGATTTGGGATTTGAATTTGATGTTTTAATTGAACTTGAGGTTTGGTTTGAGAAGGTGAACATGGATTGGATTTAGGTTGTAGGGTAGGTGGATTACCCTAATCCTTAAGGCATAACCTAATCCTATGGTTAACTTTTCTAAGTCTTTCGGCTTGCATTAAGTGTTTACCTAATTGTTAGAAGAGTCTTATGACTAGGAAAGTCTTAGTGCCTAGAAGACTCTTATGTCTAAGATGTGAAGATTGAATCTGCACTCCAAAAGTGAGGTTAATAGGCCTTAGGCTCCATAGTGTTGCCCTTGGAGATAGATGATTGGAAGACTAAAGCCAAGTTTCACAAATATAGACTCGGATACATCTTTCGAAGCTTTGCTTGGGAGACCATGGATACATGAGAACAGCATAGTTTCATCTTCTCTACATTAGTGTATGAAGTTTGTGAGAGGTGGGATCGTCTACTGTGTCAAAAGAGATCTCCCTCAAAATCAACAAGCCTATTCTCATGAACTAGGTCAAAGTTTAAAAATTAAAAAAAAAAGAAACAGAAAAAGAAAGAGAAAAAGAAAAAGGAAAAGAAAATAAAAGGGAGCAAAAATAGACTTGGAGGAGGAAGTGGAGCATGACATTAGATTCCACCCATTCCACTCCATTCAACATATGGGTAGGACGACTTGACCTCCACTAGGCATAGGAAGAGGCCGCCTGCAACCCCTGTGGTGGAAAACCTTTATTGGCCACCCAGAAGATTTGTCCCAACTTCCGGGAGTACACCTGCATCCATATAGACTTAGAATCTAGTTCATAGGATGAGTCTTATATGATTTGCGCACTATCCAGCTCTTCTCAGTAGTAGATTTTTTTAGAGGTGACACTTGAGCTAGATAGCAATGAAGACCGGGCTCCAAAGAAAAGCATAAGTGTATCTAATTTATATATGAAATAGTTAGCATCGTTGGGAACCTTAGCTAACCCCACTTGCCTCTCAAAAGAGGGTTTGATAAGGAAGCCCCTAAGTCATCCATAGGTATGAAGACTCATATGTTCTTTCTGGGAGCATAATCCTCAAGTCAAGAAGTTGATATAAAACTTGAGGATGATTCATAAAAAGATTTAATAGAATTACCTTTTGATTGGTACTTGCCTTGTGTTCATAATTTAGCAAAGAAAGGGTTATTGCCACATAATTATTAAAAGCACAGGTCAGACTACTTCAAAAGAATATGGAAGAACAAATGCAAAAGCTCTCAATCAAGACCAGTACTAGGATTTGGTATAGTGGGTCCAGTTGATCATGATGATTACTGCTTAGTCATCACCAATCATTTAGAATTTGATAGGTTCTTTTCAAATCACATTAAATCATATGAGGAGCTGTGCTTAGAAACTTTAGATGATCCAGATGATTTTGAAGTTAAAGATGCATCACAAGAGTTTGAAGAAGAGATCAAGTCAACCGTCAATGAGCTTAAGAAAATCAACTTAAGAACTGAAGAAGATTCATGCCCTACATACATAGTTCTTTGTTGAATGAAATTGAAACTAATGACTTAGTTAGGCTATTGCTTGAGTTTAAGGACTACTTTGCATGGAGTTCTGAAGAGAGGTCTAGATTGGCTCTTGACATAGCGTCCATAAACTAGCAACAAAGCTTACTGCTAACCCTATCAAGAAAGCTCCTAAATTAGACATTGAACAACAAGTCATTTCTGAAGATAAGAAACTGATCGATGCTGGCTTCATCCAGGAAGAAAAATACTATACCTGGTCTACCAGCATCATCCCAATTAAAAAAATGAATTGCCAATTTTACATATGTGTCAATTTTAAGGATTTAAATAAGGCATGCCAAAAAGACGATGCTCCACTACCAATCCTGGAGCTGCTGGTGGACATTGCCTCATCTCATGCAATATTCTCTTTAATGGATGGCTCATCCGATATAACCAAATAAAGATTGCCCTAGATGAAGGAAACACTACTTTTAGAACCCATCAAAATCTATTGCTATAAAGTCATGCCTTCCACCTAGAAATCTTTACATACCAATAGGCTATGACTTGAATCTTCAATGAACTCATTCATCATCAAGTCAGTCGTGTTGATGATCTCGTGCTCAAAAGTAGAGAAAAGGAAGACTATCTCTTTGAGAGTAGTTTTCAAATAGTTAAAATAATTTAACCTCAAAATGAACCCCCTGAAGTGTGCATTCAGAATAGCTTCAAGGAAATTCCTTGGGTTTGTTGCCCGACACCAAAGAATCAAAATCTATTAAGAGAAGATCAAGGTGATATTAAAAATTCCACCCCATAAAAGTTTGACTCAACTCTGATCATTCTAAAAGTGGTTGGCATATCTAACAAGCTTTATATCCAACCTATTGGGAAGATATTAGCCGTTCTCAACACTTGTTAAAAAGGATGCCAAGTTCATGTAGGATGATAAGTATGAGCATCTCTTTGAAGACATCAAGCATTACCTGATGACACTGCTGGTTCTAGCAGCCCCTATTCCAGTAAAGCCGCTCATACTTTACACTGCTGTGTTAGATGACTCCCTTTGTGATTTATTAGCCCAAGCCAATGATGATGGAAATAAAAATGCACTATACTACCTTAGCCATCATCTAATCCCTACTGAGGCTAATTATCCACCCATTAAGAAGCATTTCCAAGCTTTAATATTTGCATCCCAAAAGCTACACCACTACATGCTTCCTCATAAGGTGAACTTAATCTATAGGATCAATCCACTACACTATCTCATGATATGGCCGATGCTATCCAAATGGTTGAAATGATGGTCTCTGATTTTTATTTCCATGATAAAGCCGCTCATACTTTACACTGCTGTGTTAGATGACTCCCTTTGTGATTTATTAGCCCAAGCCAATGATGATGGAAATAAAATGCACTATACTATCTTCATCTAATCCCTCGGCTAATTATCCACCCATTAAGAAGCATTTCCTAGCTTTAATCTTTGCATCCCAAAAGCTACACCACTACATGCTTCCCCATAAGGTGAACTTAATCTATAGGATCAATCCACTACAGTATCTCATGATATGGCCAAAGCTATCCAGATGGTTGAAACGATGGTCTCTGATCCTCTCGCAGTTTGACATTACCTTCGTGCCCTTCCATGAGGTGAAAGAACAAGCGCTAATGGATTTCTTATTGATGTTGGCTTCTTTTGAGAAGATAATATCCTACCTGGTTAGCCAACATCATCTCAGTTAAGAAAAAGAATGACCAAATTCACATATGCATCGATTTTAGGGATTTAAGTAAGGCATGTTCAAAAGATGAATTTCTACTTCCAATCTCAGAGCTGATAGTGGACATTTTCTTATCTCATGCAGTCTTCTCTTTCAAGGATGGCTCATCTAGATATTACCAAATAAAGATGGCCCCTGAAGATGAAAGAAACATTACTTTTAAAACCCCGATCAGAATCTATTGCTATAAGGTCATGCCTTTTAGACTTAAAAATGACGGTGCTACATACCAATGGGCTATGAATCAAATCTTTGATGAACTCATTCATCAATAAGTTGAGTGCTATATCAATGATCTCGTGGTTAAAAGTAGAGAAAAGAAAGACCTACTCTTTGACTTGAGAGTAGTTTTTGAATAGTTAAGATAATTTAACCTCAAAATTAACCCACCTGAAGTGTACATTCAGAGTAGCTTCAGGAAAATTCCTTGGGTTTTTTGTCCGACACTAGGGAATTAAAATCAATCTAGAGAAGATCAAGGTGATATTAGAAATGCCACCAATAAAAGTTTAACTCAACTCAGATCATTCCAAGGGCAGTTGGCATATCCAACTTATCAAAAAGGATGGCAAGTTTAGGTGGGATGACAAGTGTGAGCATGCCTTTGAAGACATCAAGCATTACGATGTTGCCACCTTGACAACCCCCACAAGCTCATACTTTACACTCATTAGATGACTCCCTTGGTGCTTTGTTGGCCAAAGCCAATGATGAAGGGAAGGAAAACACACTCTACTACCTGAACCATCATCTAATCCCTACTAAGACTAATTAACCACCCATTGAAAAGCATTGCCTAGCTTTAATCTTTGCATTCCAAAAGCTACAACACTACATGCTTCCTTATAAGGTGAACTCAATCTCTAGGATTAATCTAATATCATATCTCATGACATAGCCAACACTATACAAATGGTTGGCACAACATTCCATGATCCTCTCATAGTTTGACATTACCTTCATACTCCTCTATGGAGTGAAAGGACAAGTGCTAGAAAATTTTTTAGCAACACACCAACTTCCTGCTGACTCTCTTCTTAGTGATGATCTCCCCGATGCACAAATCATAAACTTAGGGGATACTAGCATTCACTGTTAGGAGGTGTACTTTGATGGTTTGGCTTCCTCTCAAAGAGGAGAAGAACCATAATCTATTATTCCAAGAAAGGCAGGGGTAGGAATAGTTTTCTAAACTCCAGACTGTGATGTGGTGAGATTCTAATATCATCTGTCCAATCTTTGAACCAACAACGAAGCCGAATATGAGGCTCTAATTACTGGTCTGGAGTTAGCTATTACTCTAAGCATCAAGAACATCAACATCTTTGGGGATTCTCAGCTAGTTATCAACCAAAGCATTGGGTCCTATAAGGTTATGAAGCCCAAGCTCCATCACTGCCACAAGTACATCATAGAGTTATTGCCCCAAATTTCAAAGGTTTTCATTTATAAGATTCCTCGAGGAGAGAACGTCATAGCGTATGCTTTAGCCAAGCTTGCTAAGGAGTTGGCATGTCTGAAGGATGAGTCGATATCAATAAAGGTCCAATATAAACAAGTCTTATCCTTTATGGATATTGAACTCATCAAAAAGTACTATCTTGAAGGGGAAGTTGCCATTCCAAAGAAGGATGAGGAGTTAGACTGGAGGCAACCATTCATGTATTACCTAAATAAAGGAAAACTACCTAAAGAGCAAGCCTATCAGATGATACAAAGAGCACTTTCCTATAGTCTTATGGATGGTGTCTTATACCACTGGTCTTTCGATCATATGTGGTTAAGTTTTTTAGACAAGCACGAAGCCTATAAGATCATGACCGAGGTACACTCAGGATTATATTGAGCCAACCAAGTGTTGACCTAACTTTTGGAGTGAGCTCTTAACCTCCTCTTCTTCAACTTAGGACTCTTCTAGACACTAAGAACTCCTTAATCATAAGACCCTTCTAGTGATTAGGTGAACACTTAACCTATGCCTAGAGACTTAGAAGGGTTAATCATAAAATTAGGCTATGCCTTAGGGCTTAAGGAAATCACCTATTCTATAGCCTAAACTTAATGTAGATAAACTTTCTCAAAATCAAGCAATCTTTCAATCATCATTCCAAGTTCTACCTAAAATCACAATCAAAACCATCAAGTAAATCATTCATATTAGAATTCAAAATCAAATGAAAATTAAAATTAATTCATTGATCGATGCTAACAAATCATGAGATAACTTAACTCAAGTTGTAATACATGAAAATTAAAGATCAAGTTTGCTCAAAAGATTATTCACAACTTTGATAAATTATTTGAATCAAACGCAATTTTAGTCAATTAATATACACAATCCTTTTGAAATCTAAAATGAACTACAAAAAGAGAGGGAAATTAAACCAATTCTAAATATCAAATAAATTTGGGTCAAACTTAAATCAAAATAATTAATATATTAAATTATGAATCTATGTTATAATCAATAATTATTAATCATAATTAAAATTATCTTATGCACATAACTCATAAAATTTCATTCAATTATTTACTAAAGTCATTAAAATTATGTAAAAAAAAATTAAAATCATAATAATAAATAAAAATCAACTTTCACCAAGTTAAAAAAAGCAAAATTATTAAAATACCTACTCTTAATTAATGTGATCATGATAACACAAAATAAAGAAATGTGAAAAATAAATAATAAATAAATAAAGGGGAACGTGAGAGTAGTTAGGGAGGTAGATAAGACAAAACTATCATTCTCTATCTCTCTCTCTCTCTCTATAGCGAGCTCCTATTTTTTTTCTATCACCGACAACTCAATAAAATAAAAAAGAGAGAAGGCTGAGGGCTCCCTCCATCAAGCCATTATGATCTCGTCGTAGCATCTTTTCTGGCTGGGTTCTCCCTTGGAGCAAAAAGTCAAGCACCCTCCGTTCTACACATCACGCATGAGATTTCTAGATCCCATCGGTTCCCATCCCGATGAGCTTTCGAACCCAAGTTCTTCTCACTCTTCCCGAGACAACACTCCAGGTTTTCCGCATAGATTCAGATAGATGCGGCCCACTCCATCTATTCCATTATCACAATGAGTACTTTCTTTCCCATCTGGAAGAGTTTGGCAACATCCGTGAGTGGATTCGATCGGTGGCGTTGGAGATGGAGGATTCTCTTCGACTTGCAATCCTTATACGAATCCCCGTCTAGGCACTTGCTAGATCCAGCCGACTCTCAGTAATGGATATCCCGCACTCTTGAGATGAAGAAGAGAACCTCATTAGTGAAGTCACTCTCAAAGGAAAAATTCATTCTTTCTCCTCTCCCCTCACCGTCGCTAGAGGCCAGAACCAACAAAGCTTACGGATTCAACTTCTTCATTTCCACCACTTCCAACAAGAAGTAAGATCTGTCTCCGCCTTCGGTCCTCCGATCTTCATGCACTCTGGCGAAACCGCTATTGACAACTACCAATTTGAGAGATATAGCCTCTTCTAACCTCGAATATTTGAAGCGGTGAGTTGATGTATGCTACACCGATGTTCTTAAGGAGATCGATGCATCTCACGAGGGACCTCCATGAGGTTTAAGATTATACACAAGCTTGTATGCAACTAATCAAGAAGCGAAGAGAATATAAGAATATATCTGATAAGATTGATGATAATTCAAAAGCAATAAAGGGTTCATTTGTGGAGTTCAAGGTGGAAGTTCAAGCAGCAACATCACGGGTGTGCAAGGCATCCATTCAAGAGCTATCGCAATCAGCTGAGAAGGCTATTGAGAGCTTGCAAAGGCGTAATGGCATCGCACCAAATCCTGCTTGATCTATGAAGAAACCATCGAATTAGTACATCACTGGCCATGAGTGAGCTTATAGAACATTTGACAAGGAGGCACCCAAGCACCTCAACGGGCTTCGCTTTCTTCTGAAACCACCTCTTTCGAATCCACCGGACATTAGCTCCGGTGAGGTATGATTCTTAAACGCTTAGAAAGCCTTAGGAAACTCATATTTGATGTGTTGAATGTGAGTGTCGTTAGGAACCAACCTTTAGAGCCCATGCACTTAACCTTTTAATTCTTTCGGCGAGAGTTTAGAGGCAAAAGCAAGACTATTCATTTTATGTGTTTGAAGTGAATAGTTTTGATTAGGTTGAATGGCATAGCGATTTGATTTCACCTATTAAGCCACGATTAACTCACGAGTCATTTTTATTTTTGATCAAATGATCACGATTAATCTAATATTTTATTTATAATTAAATTCAATAAAAAAAGGAATTAATCAATCTTTAGAATTTCAAACAAAAAAAGTAATAAAACAGAATAAAAAAATGCAAATTAAATTATCATAAAATCTAAATAAAACTTAATATAAAAATGATTAAAAATTAATTAAACCAATAATATTATAAATATTATAATTAAATATAAAAAGATGTTTGAACATAATTTATGAAAATCAATTATAAAATAATACTAACTTGATCTATAATTATTATATGTTGATTCTAAAATAAAAAAAAATAGTTATGTGACATATCCTTGATTATAATTAACTCAACTATTACAATTGACTAAACTTTATTTGGTTAGTTATTCACATAAAATTCTGGAAGAATGTATAACTAATTCAAATCACATTTTAAAACAAAAATATATATACATATAAACTCAAATCCTTTAGGACATAGACAATATAAGTCAAGTAAAATTATGAGCAAATTTATATAATTCATATTCTAAATATCATAATCAAATAAAATAAACTTAAAATTAAATATAAACTCTAAAGTTATCAAATCATATCCAATTACTCTTAATTTTAAATAATATCAAAATAAGTCAAACAAAAAATAAAACTCAAGCAAATAACCTAAATCAAGTCAAATTAATTTAATTTAAGAAAGACTCTCATCAATTTAATAAATAATCAAGTTAAATCCAATTCAACCCACTTAAATAAGATAAACTAATTAACTATTAAAATGTGTAAACTCAAAACATAAACTAAACTCTAATAAACATGATAAACGAATGAAGTTAAAATATAATTCTAATCATAAATAATTGAACTCAAATTAAAATCAAAGCAAACTTTTAATTAATTTTATCTAATCAAACTATAAATAAATAAATCGTAATAAAATTAAATAAATTTGAAATTAAATCTAAACTCTAAAGTCATCAAACCGACCCAAATTCCAATCAATTTCAAAATAAGTTAAACAAAAATAAAATAAAAATAAACAAACCTACAGAACTAAGATAAGAGATTAATCATCAAACTAAAAAGATAATTAATACATAAACTAAACGTCTAAATTCAATAAATCAAACAATTAACTAAAATTCAAATGAATGAATGCATTAGACTTCAAATAATACATAAGTAAATTAAAATATATTCATCAATCTAAATCAAACTTAAACGGAATAATGAAATAAATAAACTTAAACAACATCAAAATGATACTAATCATATGAAATTAAAGAATTAAATTAAAATCCAAGGAAAAGAATTAGATATTAATTGAAAAGGATATTGAATTATCAAGATTTAATTAAACCAAAACATCTAATCTGAGATTAATCAATCAAAAAAATACATAAATTTAAACGAACTTAAACTTCATTAGAGATCAAGGATATTGAATTATCAAGATTTAAATAAATCAAAACATCTAATCCAAAATCAATTAACCAAAAACACATGAACTTAAAAAACTTAAACTTCATTAGATATTAAAGATATTGAATTATCAAGATGTAATTAAACTAAAAGATCTAATCCAAAATCAATCAATCAAATACTTAAACAAATTCAAATTCTAAACTCTAAATCAAATCAAATAAATCAAATCAAATGAATTATACAAATTCAAATGGGCTAATTAAGATACTTAAGGAACTTAATTAGATTCCTTAGGAATTATGATGTAAAATAGGGTGAGTTCTGTCTACAGATGGAATTCATTTTACTCTTCATTCTTGAGAACCTAAATATCATTTCAACCAAATAAAACTAAAATAAAAATGAAAGGTAAATCATTAAATCATTTAAATTAAAATCACCTAAAGGTAAAATTTAAACAAATTCAAACTCCAAAATAAAACTTAAACTAAAGAAGCCTATTAGAGTCTTACTACACAAGACTTAAGCACACACATTAGAATACTAAGTCAACACTTCTAGTGCTAAGTTAGGGCATTGTATGTATGATGTTGTATTTTGTTTTGTGATGTAATGTTTTAAACTAGATGTTAGGGTGTATGTTTCGTAGACTGGATGTTAGGCCATTATTAGCCTAATCATGTTTTCTGCAGAGGTTGTGTTTAAGGGGTCACTGTAATAAAAATATAAATGCTTTTGCTATGCAAGTTGCTTAGCCCCTAAGCATAACCCATATTAGGATAGGTGGGCTTGGTTACCCATGTGTGGGGTGCTAAGTCCAAATTATTCATATAACTGCTTGGGTTGTATGGTGTGTTTAGCTAACATTTGTTTTACAGGTGTAGCTAGATTTACTTTTGCTATTTTTGATGTAATTTTGCATTAGGAATTAAGATTAGTGCTATGGGGGATTAGGATGAGCGTGGCAAGGCTTAGTCCCCGAATGCCCAGGATGCCTTTGGAGAAAATCAAATCAAAAGAAAGAGAAGGAAGAAATGAAGAAAAGAAGACCCCGTAGCATGTTTTTTTTTTGTAATCCAGGGTTGTATAAGGGTAGAGCTTCGGCTACCCATATTTTTCTCTTTTGGTGTACTGAACGTGCAATGGCCTTTTATTCTTTTATGGTAGTCTATAAAATTGTTTGATGTTGTGTTTAGATTGTGCATTAGAACAGCATGCTTTTCATAGTTTCTTTATGATTGATGTTTGAATGTGTGGCCTGGATGCGTAGGCTCTTAGGATAAAATTAATTTTTCTACCATAATTAACAACTCATAACTAAAATTTAAAATAACTCATAACCTCACATAAAAGCCTAGGAATTAAATCAAGATAATAAAATTTTATAGCAACCCCTAAGTTGGATGAATGAATGTATAATACCATGCATGTCATATTCTTCCACCCTTGTTAAGAGGGGGCTTCCATCCTTGCCAAAGAATTAAGGCTTAACCTATGAGAGCCTTTGGTGGAAGAAACCCATTTCTCTCTTGATTTGGCACAATAATCAAATTCTCATGCATTTAGGCATACAAAATCCCATAGCATGTGTCAAAATAAAAAGTCCAAAAGAAGCAAATAAATTTGATAAAATTTGCATTAGATTAAGTCATGGATTCATACCACTCATGCTCTAGTCTCTTAGGGAGTGAGTCTAAGGACTTAGTTTCTTTTCTAAATGAACAACAACCTAGCCATCTTACAAAGCATAAGACTTGCCTACATGGATTTAAAGTGTAGGAGGAGTTAGCTGGCTACTACCCTAGGCGGTAATAAGTCCAGTAGTCGAGTGGTTTATTCTCTCTTATGGAGGTAAACCATATACCCATTTTAGCCTTAGATTTAGGTTGTGGCTTTATTTTGTACCAAGGCTCCTTAGTTTAGGAATCTGAGGCAGCTTTTTCCTTTGGGCAACAACCATAAATCCTCACCTCTTAGGCATTTCCATAATCTTATGTTGTGGAATTATAAGCCCTAGTAATCTAATAAAATGCCAACTCAAATAATTAACTCTCTTCAATTTTAAAAATATAAAGCCCAATTATACGATAGATTGGAATTCTCACTAGGCTTCCTAGTATCTTGAGCATTTCCTATTTCCTCCCTTTGGATTCCATAAATAAGTCTTTTCCTTGATCTATCCTAGTTGGTTTTCTAAAATAGCTAATCCTTTGATAGTCTTAACCTTGAAATCTTTGGAGATCCTAATTGTCTACTTTAATTGAGAGTATTCTTAAGGAATTCACATTCCTTAGGATGTAATTAACTATGAGGGCTTGCCTCCATAGGGAACTTAATGAACTCGGCTTAAAATAAACTCTACTTTACTTTTCCATGTAAAGTAGGGGAAAGATCTCTAGTATATTCGAAGACCCATCATGCCTTAGGAGTCCTTATTAGGTGATTAGGTCCATTATAGGGTGGTGATTTCTATCTTTTGAGATAGTACATCATTCCTTAATGTCATACCAGATCAATTCAATAAGTACCCCCTAAGATTTGTGTGGTGTCCCACATCCCAAAAATAAACACCACACCAAGCTAGTCCAAAGATGAAAGCCAAGATCAAGAGACTAGCATACCACTAGACATCGATGATCAAAGATTGCATGGATATGGCTAGGTGATGCCACCAATATCAAATACAGTGTGGTCCTACCCTAAAACCCAACTTTCTACATCCTACATTAGCATCATGGCCATTCGAGTGTTGGGGTACCAACATAGTGGGTCTAATTAATTCTCCTTCTTCCAAGGGTCATCGGTTCATTTTAGTTGCTACTGACTACTTTTCTAAATGAGTGAAGGTGATTCTACATAGAGAAGTCACAGCTGAGCATGTGCCTTGATGAATTATATCTAATAATGATACTCATTCAAGAGAAACAAGATCAACAACTTTGCCCAAAATCACAACATAGATTGGAGATATTCTACCATGAACTACCCGAGGAAAAATACCTTAGTAGAAGCCATCAAAAAAACTTTTATCAAAATACTAAAGAACAAAAGCGATAGTGGCATAAGAAGTTAGTTGAAGCCTTGTGGGCCTACCACACCACATATAAAACTCCAATATAGTCTACTCAGTATGAAGTTATTTTACCATTATAAATCCAACTCCCATCACTAAAGATGGCTATGGGTAGCAAGATCACAATAAAGCAAAATGCCAAGCTACGATTAGAAGAGCTCAAAGGTTTGGAGGAGTGACACTTGTGGTCATTCTAAAAGCTCAAGTTGAACAAAACTAAAATTATTCAAGGTCACAATAAGTTGGTCTGTTCTAGAGCATTACAAGTAGGAGCACTTATTTTAGTTATGAGGAGATCAATTGTTTCTCGTCATAAGATGGGTGGCACATTTGAACCCACTTGGGAAGGTCATTTTGCTATAGAGAAGGCCTACCAAGGAGGATCTTATCAACTTATTAATCATAAGGGAGAGCGTACAGTGCTTCCAATCAACAGCCTCTACTTAAAGAAATATTATAAATCATGTTTGGAAATAATTATCATCAATGAAAATTACATTTCAAATTCAATCTCTTCCATGTTGAAAGTATTCTTGTTTGTGAATCTACCATGATGTGTTTATGGTAGGTGTAAAGAATCCAAATGGTGTCCTATCCTTCATCGACACAAGACAAACACAAACTACACACAAAGATATAAAATAAACACATATCTATTATCTCGGGCTACTCTGAGTTGAGATACTGCACTCAGTGGTACTCACTCAGTAGCTGCTCTAGGTCTAGATGACGTGCTACCCTGTTAGTGTGTCACCCCAGTGGTCTTCTTTCTTAGGAGGATGTAAGTGTACTATGCTTTCCTTCCTTACTTGGCCACTGCACACCAACGAGTGCCTTCTTTGTTTGGTAGACCTTACTGCATGGCTGGTAAGCTACCATATGTTTGGTTCATTTATGAGGATGTGATTCTGCTACACTTTATTCTTGGATTAGATTCATGCACTAACTAGGTCGTGTATATTTAACATTTAGGATAAGTCCCCTAGCGGCTTCTTCCCTCTTGACTACTTCAAGTTTAGGTACAGTCCTTTCTCGAGGTCCCCCTTAGTAGTGGCTCTAGATTAGATAACATTAATTCTACCGATGATAGACTATTTCAATGATCGATTCTGCTTGGCAAGTTGTAAGCCTGTATGCTTTCTTTTCAAATTATTCATTGCACTCTAATGGGCACCTTAGGTTGGTTGGTTCTCACTATGCTTGATACACCACTCATGTTGATGATACACCTTAGGTTGGTTGGTTCTAGGATACACCACTCATGGCGGATGTAAGTATGCTATGCTTTCTCCTTGAGTTAACCACTTTATATAGGCTTTCCTTTAGGCTCGGATAACGCTCCAAGCAGCATATGGGCACTATATTTGGATGACATCCTTTGTGACCCCATTTAGACACTACCTAGAATACTATCATTGGCGGTTCCCCTCTTAACCGTGGTTGGAGAATATATCCTATGGATGTGCAGATTCTTCCTTGGTCTAATAAATCTGAGATATCTTAAGGCCGACATAACCCATTCTCAGTGTGGTCCCTTTCACACCAACAAGGTCCACACAAATATATAAATAAAATATATATTAACTTGTGGATTAGGAGGACACTGCTAGTGGTACCTTTTTCAAAGCAAGTATCCTATCTTTAGGGCAATGTCATCAAAACTCCCCATAGGAATCGCCTTACTACTCTTGAGTTGATATAAGTCTCCAGTGGCATTCACTCTGTAGTCACCTAGTCGGTTCAATTTGTTGTGTGCTACCAAGTCACCCAGGTTGTTCCTGCTTTAGAAGATGTAGTCTACTATGCCTTCTTCTTATCACTCTGCACTTGAAAGAAACTTAGATTGGCTAGCTCTACAGGTAGACTAACCCTTTGGATTTGTAAATCGAGATAGGAAAAGTTTGATATAGCCCTTAGTGGGTCCATCACACACCTTAACATGGTCCATAAATTAAATCTATAAAATTTGACCAAGCTCACATCTAGCGGATATGCCCTCAATTCAAAATCTAAACCAAACAAACCATTTTAAATCACATGAAATTAAGATAAAATTAATCTTGACTAGTTGACATAAGTCCCAACAACATTCACTTAGTAGTCACCCTAAGTCAGGTTTGATTTATTGTGCATCCAATAGGTCACCCATTTTCCTCACTTTAGAAGATGTAAGTCTACTTGCCTTTTCTAGCATAGCCATTGCACAGGAAACCTCTTAGGTTGGCTTTCCACGGTAGACTATCTTTTTTTTGGATGAGGTCAAGGTGATATAGCCCCTTCTGTGGGTCCATCGCAAATTACAGGATCCATACATTAACTGGATTAAAATTTTGATTTTCCCAGTAGAGTTAAATCACACCCTTCTCCCTAGTGGTGAAATCACATATAAATAACTCATATGCTAATTGAAAACCAACCTCCCTAGTGGAGCCAAATTAAACCAACTCCCCAAGTAGAATCTAAATCAAAGAAATCCAACCAAACTCTTATCCTTGGTGGATCCAAATAAATCTATGAAATCAAACTCAAATCCCAATCCCAATGAATATGACATGCTTCCCTAGTGGAAGCTTTATATCCCAATGACTCGAGCCCATATCTCTAGCGGTGCCTCCACATCAATTAAAATAAAACAAATTAAAGTTGATTTGATCTTAATCCTTGGTGGATTATAGATTCTTATCCCCAGCAAATCTTCTTTGTAAAATCATATAATCAAATCAAATTCAAACCTTATCCCCAACAAATTTTCTTCTTCTATTCCCTCATCATAGACCCCTCACATGTAATGTCCAATGCATGTGTGATCCCCTAGGATCTCCTCCATGTCCTTGACATGGTATTCTCATCAAATCTTATTTCTTCTCTTATGCACCTTTAATACTTCAACCAAAAGCCTAATGTATTCATTCAAATTACATCATCTTAACATTGTAACATTTTATGATTTGTGATGGTGTAGCTCAAACTAAATAATCAATATCATGCTAAACATATTATAGTGTTAATTAACACACTATATTATATTATAATATATGATTTTATATTATAATTTTCTATAATATAATTTATTGTCTAACTATACACCTCATTAAAATCACTTAAAAGGAACAAATAACAAAACTTTCTCAAAATATGAATAATGTTCATTTTGGATGTAAAATTGTTATTTTTCTATTAGAAATGCTACAATATAGCATAATTTTGGTCTTGTTTCTTGGTGTGTGCTACGAATTTGGCCAAATTCTTCCATCTCAACTTTCAAATTAGCATTTTTGTGAGTTTTGACCCAACGTATTATAACAAAAGTAAAACATACTAAAATGTACAATAACATTTAGTAACACACCACCACATTCATATATATGTAAAGTTATATTGTTATGTACATTATATTTTATTATGCTTTAATATAATATATTATCTTACATTACACCTTAAAATGAATCACTTTAAGCAAAATATTTATCAAATTTGGTTGAAAAAAACATTTATTTTGGATACAAAATTTCATTCTTTTGATTAAATTACACACCATAGCACCCATAATGATGTTCCCTAAAACTTACCTTAATTTTTATTTAAATCCCATCATCTAAACCTACAAATCGGTATCTTTATGAATTATACCCAAACTATACTACATCATACTATAGCAAACTAAAATATGCTAAATAAAAAAAGTAGTAATACACAATGGTATGCTATAATGCATGATATGTATATTATATTATATTACACTATAACATATTATATTATATTATATTGCATATCACATCAAAATGGATTGCTTAAGATAAAAAATCATAAAATTAGTCTAAATAACAAAAACTATATATTTTAGTTGTATCACTTACATATTTTAAATTGAAACAAAATATTATGATGCCATGCTACTCTATTATGAATTTGTCCAAATTCCATAATTTTAAAATCTAAATCAACATTTTTATAAATAATGCTAGTGTAGGCTCAGCATGATTGTAAAATACTAAATAATTTAAAATGCATAGAATAATATATTATGATATATGATGCTATACTATCCAACAACATATAATATTTATTTTGAACATAAAAACTTACCTTATGATATATGATGCTATACTATCCAACAACATATAATATTTATTTTGAACATAAAAACTTACCTTTTAGACTACAAGTGGTGTAGCACACCTTGGTACTACAACCTAATTCCACTTCAAATTTAATAAATTTCATCATCTAATTTATTAAATTAATATTTTATGATTTATATTAATATATATAATAATACCATCATAATATATAAAACATTTCAAAACATCTTATAACATCCAAAACACATCATTATATGCTCTAGGATATGATGCTACATTACTATAATATATGGTATTATATTATGATTTAAGTTAGGGTTTAAATCTTTAAATCTCAAGGAAAGTCTCTTGAAGACATTTTCTTTAACTACCATAACTATGTTAGGATTAGGTCATTCTTTAAATCTACTCTTAATGACATCTTTATTCAAGGTTTAGAGTTTAGGGTTTAGAGTTAGGTTTTAAGGTTAGTTTATGGTTTAGGGTTTAGGGTTAGTTTAGGATTTGGGGTTTATAGTTTGGGTTTAGGGTTTAGGGTTGTAGGTTTTAGGGTTTAAAGTTTATAGTTAAGATTTTAGGGTTTTCGGGTTTATGGTTTAAGGTTTAGTGTTAAGGGTTTAGGGATTTTAGAGTTTCAGGGTAAGGATTTAGGGTTTCGGGTAAAGGGTTTTGGTTTTAGGTTTAGGGTTAAAGTTTTAGTTTAGGGTTTAAGGTTTTTTTAATAGAGAATAAATTCATATTCAACGTATATTGTTTTCAATTTCATCATCCAAGTAGCACCCCCAAAGTTTTCTATGACACAAACAATGACATAGATAAAAAATGAGCACCCATAGAGAAAATCAAAAACCCTAGATAAGTAAAACCGTCTCTACTGTAAATTCATAATTCCATAGGTAATAGATTGGATCGGTTGTTCTTCAATTTCTATGAGAACCACCACTCTGTAGTGGATCTACCATCATATCCTTGATCTCTCTCCACCACCACCATGCTCCTCCCACCTCCATAACCACACTCTCCACCTCCATATCCACCACCTCTAGATCCCACACCACCACTACATAACCATCACCGCCTTTGCCTCCACCTCAGATCTAGACTAGCCTAGTTGATGGTGATGTTCCTCATCAAAGTTCTTTCTTAAGGTTTAGGCTTAGTTTAGGGTTTATGGTTTAGGGTTTAGTGTTTAGGGTTTAGGTTAGTTTATGGTTTAGTGTTTATTTAGGTTTTAGGTGTTTAGGGTTTAAGGTTTAGGGTTGAGGGTTAGTTTAGTGTTTAGGTTTAGGGTTTAGGTTTAGGTTTTAGGGTTTAGGTTTTAGGTTTGGTTTTAGGGTTTATAGTCTAGGGTTTAGTTTTATTTAGATTTTAGGGTTTAGGGTTGTAGGTTTAGGGTTTGTAGTTTAGGGTTTGGTGTTTAGGGTTTTTTTTTAGGTTTAGATTTAGGTTTAGGGTTTTAAAAAAATATTTTAGGTTTATTTATTTAATTTATTTTTTATTTATAGTTTATATTATTTTTATTTTTTAGGTTTATCTTTATTTATTTAGTTTAGTTTATTTATTTTAGTTTCATATTTTTATTTTAGTTTATTTTTTAAGTTTAGGTTTATTTTTTGTTGAGTTTTATTTTTATTTTGTTTTTTAGATTTATGTTTTTTTTTTAATTTAGGTTTAGGCTTATGTTTTTATTTTATTTTATTTAGTTTAGGTTTTAAGTTTTTATTTTAGGTTTATTTTTAGGTTTTATGTTTTAGTATATGTTTAGGCTTATTTTTAGTTTTTTTTTATTTTACTTAGTTTAGGTTTTGGTTTAGGTTAAGTTTATATTAGGTTTAAGTTTAGGTCTTTTTTATTTTAGTTTAGTTTATTTGTGTTTAGGTTTAGGTTTATTTTATTTTTATTTTTAGTTTTAATTTTCTTTTATTTTTATGTTTAATTTTTAGGTTTAGGTTTTTATTTAGTTTTTATTTTATTTTATTTAGGTTTTTTATACTTAGGTTTATTTTATTTTTTTTATTTTAGTTTAGGTTTTTATTTATTATATTTTAGTTTATTTTTATTTTTTATTTTATTTTATTTTTAGGTTTAGGTCTAAGTTTTAATTTAGGTTTTTATTATATTTATTTTATTTTATTTAGGTTTAATTTATTTATTTATTTTATATTTTATTTAGTTTAGGTTTAGTTTTAGGTTTTGGGTTTAGTTTATTTTATGGTTTTTTAGGGTTTTAGGTTTAGTTAGGGTTTAGTTTAGTTTAGGATTTAGTATAGTTTAGGGATTAGGGTTTTGTGTTTAGGTTTAGTGTTTAGGTTTTAGGTTTATTTTTAGGGTTTGGTTATTTTAAGGTTTAGGGTTTAGGGTTTAGTTTAGGGTTTAGGTTTATTATTTATTTAGGGTTTAGGTTTAGTGTTTAGGGTTTAGGATTTAGGGTTTAAGGTTTAGGTTAGTTTAGGTTTAGTGTTTAGTGTTTAGGTTTTATTTTTTAGTTTAGTTTAGGGTTTATTTAGATTTTTTTAGGTTAGTTTAGGGTTTTGTTTAGGGTTTAGGGTTAAGATTTATTTAGGGTTTAATTTAGGATTTAGTTTTATTAGGTTTTATTTATTTAGTTTATTTATTTTATTTAGTTTATATTATTTTTATTTTTTTATTTGGGTTTATTTTTTATTTTATTTAGTTTAGTTAATTTATTTTAGATTTATTTATTTTTAAGTTTTATTTAGTTTATTTTTTAGGTTTAGGTTTGGCTTAGGTTTATGTTTTATTAGTTTAGTTTTATTTTATTTTATTTTTTATTTTTAGGTTTAAGTTTAGGTTTAGGTTTTTATTTTAGTTTTAGGTTTAGGTTTTAGGTTTTATTTTAGGTCTATTTTTAGGTTTTATTTTTTAATTTAGGTTTTGGTTAAATTTTATTTTATTTTATTTTATTTAGTTTAGGGTTTAGGTTTAGTTTATTTTAGGTTTAGGTTTAGGTTTTATTTATTTTAGTTTAGTTTATTTTAGTTTAGGTTAGATTTATTTAATTTTATTTATTTTAGGTTTTAGTTTTTTTTTTTAGTTTAGGGTTTATTTATTTTTTTTTTTTTATTTTAGGTTATTTTTTTTTTTGGTTTAGGTTTTTTATGTAGTTTTATTTTATTTTATTTTTATTTTATTTAGTTTTATTTTATTTAAATTTTATATTTTTTTAGTTTATTTATTTTAGTTTTTAGGTTCTTATTTATTTTATTTTAGTTTAGTTTTATTTTTATTTTATTTTAATTTTTATTTTATGTTTAGATTTTATTTAATTTAGTTTTGCTTTAGTTTAGGTTTATATTTATTTTATTTTATTTATTTTAGGTTTTGATTTTTTTTAAGTTTAGGGTTTAGGTTTTATTTTATTTATTTTAAGTTTATTTTTTAGGTTTAGGTTTTATTTAGTTTATAGTTTGTTTTAGATTTATTTTTAGATTTTATTTTTTTATTTTTTTCGTTTAGTTTTTTATTTTAGTTAGGTTTTTTATTTTTTAGTTTTTTTTATTTTTTTTTTAGTTTAGGTTCTTATTTATTTTAATTTATTTTTAATTTTATTTTTGGGTTTAGTTTAGTTTGAGGTTTAGGTTAGGTTTAGGTTTAGGTTTTAGTTGAGGTTATTTATTTTATTACTTTATTTAGTTTAAATTTTATTATTTATTTTATTTTAGGTTTTATTTAGTTTTGGTTTAGGTTTTATTTTAGGGCTTAGTGTTTAGGGTTTAGGATTAGGATTTATTTATAGTTTAGTGTTTGGGGTTTAGGTTTTTATTTTAGGGTTATAGGTTTTAGGGTTTAGGTTGGGGTTTAGGGTTTAGTGTTTAGGGTTTAGGTTTATGGCTTAGGGTTTAGGTCTAGGTTTAAGTTAGGGATCTTTTTAATTTTTTTTAAATTTTTTATATATTTTAAATTAGGTTTAGGTTTTAATTTATTTAGTGTATTTTTTATTTATTTTATTTTTTTAATTTTTTAATTTTTTTATTTAAGTTTATTTTATTTTTTATTTTATTTTTTTATTTATTTTATTTTTATTTATTTTTAATTTTTATTTTATTTAAGTTTAGGTTTAGGGTTTAGGGTTTAAATTTTTAGGTTTAGGTTTTATTTTAGAGTTTTGGTTTTTGGTTTTTTTTTTAGAGAGAACAAATTTAGATTCAAAATTTATTCTTTTTTGATTTCATATAAGTATTTATTTTAGACACAAGCACGACATACATATGAGCATGTAGAGCAAATCAAAAACCCTTGATAACTAGAACCATCTATACTATAAAGCCAAAGTTTCATAAGCAATAGATCGTTTATTCTTGATTTCTAGTTTAGAACCACTCCTATGGATCCACCATCATATATCTCTTCTACAACCACGGTTAACTTTTAGCTTTCATAACCATTTATCACCACCTTTATAGTAATTATTTTATGCCTCTATTGACTCCAAGATAGGTAGGTTGATTATGATGTTTCACATCAAAATCTACCCATTCTTATGGTTTAGGTTTAGGTTCAGGTTTATTAGGTTTTGTGATTTTGGTTTCTTTTTTAATTTATTTAGATTTTTTAGGTTTAGATTTAGGGTTTGGGGTTTAGGGTTTAAGGTTTAGGGTTAGGGTTTAGGGTTTAGGGTTTAGGGTTCATGGTGTAGGTTTTAGGGTTTAAGGTTTAGGGTTTTAGTTGCTTTAGGGTTTAGGGTTTAGGGTTTAGGATTTAGGGTTTAAGGTTTAGGTGTTTTTTTTTAAACTAAGTAAACCAGTTGGTTTAAGTTTAATAGTTTATTTAATTTAGGGTTTAGGGTTTAAGGTTTAGGAATTTTTAGGGTTTAGGATTTAGGGTTTAGGGTTTTGGGTTGTAGGTTTAGGGTTGTCAATTTAGGGTTTAGGGTTTAGGATTTAGGGTTTAGGGTTTTCTTTTTAAATTAAGTAAACTAGCAAGTTTAATTTTATTTAGTTTATTTTATTTTTTATTTATATTTAGGTTTATTTTTTTATTTTTCTTTAGTTTAATTTATTTATTTTAGGTTTATTTATTTTAGGTTAAGTTTTATATTTTAGTTTATTTTTTAGGTTTAGGTTCATGTTTAGGTTTAATTGTTAGTTGAGTTTTATTTTACAATATTTTTACGTTTATATTTTATTTTTTTATTTTTAGGTTTAGGTTTAGGTTTTATTTTATTTTTTTTTTAGGTTTAGGTTTAGCTTTTATTTTAGGTTTATTTTAGTTTATTTTTATAGTTAAGGTTTAGGTTTATTTTAATTTTATTTTGTTTAGGTTTAGGTTTAGGTTTTATTTATTTTAGTTTAGTTTATTTTAGTTTAGGTTTAGTTTTATTCTATTTTATTGATTTTTTATTATTTTAGGTTTATGGTTTTTTTTCAGTTTAGGGTTTAAGTTCATTTTGTATTCATTTTTAGGTTTTCTTTTTATTTAGTTTTTATTTTATTTTATTTTAGGTTTATTTTAGGTTTAATTTATTTTTATTTTGCATTTAGTTTTTATTTTATTTAGATTTTTTATTCTTGGGTTTATTTTATTTTTTTTAGTTTTGTCTAGGTTTTGATTTATTTTATTTTAGTAAGTTTAATTAGTTTATTTTATTTTATTTTTAGTTTATATTTAGGTTTTAGTTTATATTTTTATTTTAGACTAATCTTAGAATTTATTCATCATCAAGTCGAGTTTTATGTTAATGATCTTGTGGTCAAAAGTAGAGAAATGGAAGACCATCTCTTTAACTTGAGAGTTATTTTAAGAGTATTTAAACTAAAAATGAACCCCCTAAAGTGTGCATTCAAAGTAGCTTCAGAAAATTTTGGTTTTTGTGCACAATGAAATCATTTAAGAAGATCAGTATGTAATGCCAATAAAAGTTTAACTCAATTAGATCATTAAGGTTGGCATATTTAAGATGCTTTATATCAAACTATCGAAGATGTTAGCCTATGAGAACTTGTCAAAAGGACTAAGTTAAAGTGGGATGAGCAGCTTTCTTCATCAAGCATTGATGATGTTTGGTTAATCTCAAACATTTTATTTTTTTAGATGACTAGTGCTTTGTTGGTAGCCAATGGCAAAGGAAGGAAAATGCACTCTACTAACTAGCTCTAATCAGGCTAATTATCCACCCATTAAGAAGCATTGTGGTTTTAATCTTTGAATCCCAAAGCTACTTCATTCTTTCTCATAAGGTGAACTTAATCTACATTAATCCCTTTATATCTCTATACGATGGTCCATGATCTTCTAGTTTATATTTGTACTTATGGTGAAAGGATAAGCATTAGCAATTTTCTTAGCAATGCACCCACTTTTGACTCTAAGATCTTGTCGATGAACAAATCATCAACTTAGGGGATACTAGCATTCACCTCTGGGAGATGTACTTTGATAGTGCAGCTTCTTCTCAAAGAGCACATGAGCCATAATCTACTATTCCAGGAAAGGAAAGCATAGGAATAGTTCTCTTAACTAGGAATGTGATGAGATTATATCATTCTAATCTTTGCACTAACAACAAAGCTAAATATGAGGCTCGATTTAGTTTTAGTTAGTTACTCTAAATTTTAGAACATCAACATCTTAGGATTCTCTAATTATCAACCAAATCATTGGGTTAGGTTATAAAGGCTCCATCACTACCATAAGTACACCATGGAATTATTATTTGAAATCTAGGTTACCATTTATAAGATTCCTAGAGACATATTATGCTTTAGCTTAGGTATATTTAGTCCATATCAATAAGTAAAATAGACAAGTCTTATCTTTTATTAATATTGAACTCAGTACTCTCTTGAAGGGTTTGCCATTAGAAGGAAGAGAAGTTAGATTGGAGGAAACCATTCATGAATTACCTAAATATTGAACTACCAAGAAAAGTCCCAAACCAATGGATGAAAGAGAACTTTCCTATGCTTTGTGGATGGTGCCTTATTGGTCTTTTCATATGTGGTTACATTATTTAGACAAGCATGAAGCCATAACATTGTGACAGAATATTATTAATTATCAAAGATGAAAGCCAAGATCAAGAAACTAGGATACTACTAGTTTTGATGATCAGATTGCATGGATCTTTAGATGTGTATGTGTGGTTCCACATTCTACATCTTACATTAGCCTGGCATTAGTCTTGAGAATCTAGTTTGATCCTCTTTCTTCCAAGGTTCATCTATTCAACTTTGTTTGACTACTTTTAAAAGGTCAAGGTGATTTCTGAGAGAGGTATTTGATGTGCTCCAATTTTTTAGGAATCATATCATTATATAGGTTGAATTATCGATATATATTTGATCCAAATACTAAATAAGACACTGACAATAATAAGTGATGGTGGCATGGCTTAGTTGAAGCCATTTGATGAACTACTTACTCCTTTCTCCTAGTGTATGGGTTATTCATTAGTCCAACTCATCACAAAAGATAGATGTTTTATCAAGAGCTAACGATAATCTGTGGTAGATCAAAAGCCATTTTCATTATTTATTTTAGATTTTTTTATTTTTTTTATTTTTATTTAGGTTTATTTTTTATTTAGTTTATCTTATTTATTTTAGGTTTATTTATTTTAGTTTATTTTTTTAGGTTTATGTTTAGGTTTATGCTTATTTTTTTAGTTTAGTTTTCTTTTTATTTTATTTTTTAGTTTTAGGTTTTATTTTTTATTTTTAGGTTTAAGTTTAGGTTTTGTTTTATTTTTTTTAGGTTTAAGTTTTAGGTTTTATTTTAGGTTTGTTTTAGGTTTTATTTTTTTCGTTTAGGTCTAGGTTTTTTTTAGTTTATTTTATTTTATTTAGTTTAGGGTTTAGGTTTTATTTATTTTAGATTTAGATTTAAGTTTTTATATTTTAGCTTATTATATTTATTAGGTTTAGGTTTATTTTATTTGTTTATTTTAGGTTTAGGTTTTAGTTTATTTTGGTTTTTATTTATTTATTTATTTTAGGTTTATTTTTTTATGTTTAGGTTTTATTTAGTTTTTTATTTTATTTTAGGTTTATTTTATTTTTTATTTTATGTTTAGTTTTATTTTATTTATGGTTTTAATTTTTAGGTTTATTTTATTTTATTTTAGTTTAGGGTTTTATTTTATTTTAGTTTTTATTTTTTATTTTATTTTATTTTTATGTTTAGGTTTATGTTTAGGTTTTAGCATAGGTTTTATTTTTATTATTCTTTTAATTTAGTTTTATGTTTTTTATTTATTTTATTTTTATATTTTTTTTTAGTTTAGGTTTAGGTTTTTAATTTTTTTGGGTTTACAGTTTAGGGTTTAGGGTTTGGGGTTTAGTGTTTAGGGTTTAGGGTTATAAGTTTTAGGGTTTAGGGTTTAGGGTTTAGGGTTTAGGGTTTAGGGTTTTAGGTTTTAGGATTTAGGATTTAAGATTTAGGGTTTGGGGTTTAAGGTTTAGGGTTTAAGTTTATATTTTTTTATTTAGGTTTAATTTTTTTTTTTATTAATAATATATATATTTTTTTAAAAAATTAAGTAAACCCGTAGGTTTAAGTTTATTTAGTTTATCTTTTATTTATTTTAGTATAATTTATTTTTAATTTAAAATAATAACCTAATGCAATTGGCTTATGATTAATAGTTAATTAGATTAAAGGACTTAATTAATTACTCTTATGGTTTTACATATATGGACTAACCATAATTTCATTAAACTCCTTTAGGTTATTAAACACCAAAAGATCTATTAGTAATAAAGGTCTAATTTATTATAATTTAATTTGATTAAGTGATTTAATTAATTGGTTAAATCTTAATTAATTCCATTTTAAAAAAGGGTGAAATGGACTTAGGGAAGGAGTCCAAACATTCCGTTCACTTAGTTGAACAATGATTAATAAACTTAATTAAACAATTTCTTACAATTCATGAGATTAATTAATCATTAATTAATTTAGAAGAGTAGTTAAGGTTTAATTAGTCAAATTTTTTAATTAAGTGAGTAATAAATCTCAAGAAAATCAAGGGAGGCAGAGATCATCCTATTAAATTATCTCACAAAATTTGGCATTAATTACTTAGTAATTAAACTAATAAAGAATTAAATGTTAACTAAATTTTAATTACTATTCAAAATTAGTTAAGATCATTTTTTATTAATTCTCCTCTAAAATACCTATAAAATATGTATTTATTTACATTTTTATATTTCTCTATATTTTTTTATTATTTTTAAAAGTTTCAGTCATTAAAAATGATTAATTAAGCCTAATTAAAGCATAATCCTGTTGATATGGTGACTTGATTTCATGGTTGATTTTACTTAAAACTTATCTAACACCTATTAGCGTGGTGGGGTTTTCTTGTACCATCTAGGTTAGATGGCTACAATTCATCCCATAGTTTAATAAGATTAAATTAGATCGATCTGGATCTAATCCACCTATTCATCAAGCAACACGGTGCATGAATTAAGATCACGAGTAAGAGAGGAATTGGTTCACCATTACTTGATAAGCTATCTATCAGCTCCACCACCTTACATCAATGAGGATCTAGCAGATCACATGAGATGCAAGTTTTCTTCAAAAAGCTCCAACCCATTTTCCTAGGATCAGTTTGGAAGCAAACCTCAGCTCAAGATGAGTTGCTCAAATGATTGAGGAAGCTTCATGTGGAGATGAAGCCTTGTTGACTATTGGATTAATTCCTCGATGTTTTAGGCCATGAATTGATGATTTGGAGCTTTGATAGTCCCACGTGCTGGAAGCTTGGAGATGATTTGTTCTTGACAAGGCCTAGGAAGGTTTGCAAAGTTAATTTGAATTTGATGGATAAATGGGAAGTTAGGTTAGAAATGGGAGTATCTATTTTGGGAAGGATGAAATTACATTTCTTGATGATGAAAGCTTGGGAGCTTAAGAATGGCTTTAGTAGCTAGTCTTGGGTAGCTGAGGAATGATTTTGTGTGTTTGAGTGAAAATAAGGGGTGTACCTTTATCTTGATTAGATGGTGGTTGGTTTGTCTTAGTGCCATCCATCTCGAGAGATGTGGGTGGCAGAATAGTGAGTTGGCTTGGCATGGTTGGTTGAAAGTGTGGAGGTGGCAGAGGAATCATGGGTGTGTTATGGGTTTTAAATGTTCAATGGGAGGGTGAAGTTATTTCACCTCCAATGGGTCATTTAACCACCCCTTGGGTTAGGTTGGGCAATGTCTTAGGTGCTTAGGTGGACCATTGGGAGAGTTCCAAGTGGCCATGGAATGAAAATAACCATTTACATGGGTGATTTATCTCATGTGATGCTTTTGACCCAAAGGTGGAATCATTATTTGGCATTGGATTTGATTTGGGCAGATTTGAAATGAGCCAAAGGTGGGTTAGCCCAAATTTCAAGATAATTGGAATTGATTTGGTTAGGTTTAACTCAATTTGACTCATTTAAATTCAAATGGGTTGTTGGGTCAAGTTACCAATTGGTCAAATTAGGTCAAACCAAAGGTTGGGTCATGTTCATGATCATTTGGGATATTTTGGTTCAATTGGTTTGGTTTAGTTTGGCTTAGATTTGATTCTGGCTCATTTGAATTCATTTGGGTCAAATGGGTTAAGTTGATCAATTTGATAGAATTTGCTAGATTAGCTTGGGTTGGGTGTTGGTTTGGGTTTAGCTGACCGATTGATGAAGATTGTAGGATTTGGTTTCAATTAATTTGGATTTGGTTTTGCTTTAGGCCAACTTGAACCTTTAGGTCAATTTGGGCTAAGTAGGTCAATTGGTTTCAATTTGGTTCAATTGGGTCCAATCATGGCTTTGGTCAAGTTTAAATCAATTTGGAATAAACTTGAGTCATTGGTTGCATTCAATTTGATTTATATTTTTATTTGACCCAACATCTTTTAGGTTAATTTGGGTCAACTTGGTCAAGAGGGCCAATTGGGTTTGGTTTGACTCAATTGAAGGTCAAGTCATATTTAAATATTGATTTTTATTTGGTATGAATCATTGGTTTCAAATTTGAGGTTTAATTTAGCTAGTTTGGGTTCATATGGGATAAGGGGTTGACTTGGTCAAATGACCAAGTTGACTTGGTTTCACCCAATTTGGGACAATTAATCAACTTAGAGTAATCAATAATCATGATGGAAGGTTTTGATGGGCTTGGTTCAATCCAATTTGGGTAGGATTAAAACTTGGCTCAAATAGGTCAAATTGCACTTTGGGTCAAGTGGACCAATTGGGTTTAGTTGGATTTTGGGTTGAGTTTATATATGGATTTAGGATTGATATATATAAATTCAATTTGACTTGGGTTCAAATGGGTTTTGGTTCATTTAAATCAAAAGGGTTAAGTTGGATTTGACTTGGGTAGATTTTGGTTTGGCTTGATGATTGTAGATTTCATTTATATTTGTGAATATGATTGATGGGATGATTGATTCATGAGAAAATAAATTGAATTTGTGATTTGGAATGGTAGGGGCTAAGTCCATGGAGTTGGAAAAGTGGCGTGGATTTTTGATTGGTTTGATTTAGTTTTGATGATTTAAATGTACATTTTATTTAAATTTGTAAAGTTGATTGAAAATATGATTGATTTGTGAAAATTAATTGATTTGATTTGATTTGGATTAATATTGGCTAAGTCCATGGATAGGTCATATGGCTTAGAAGGTTTTTTGATTTAGTTTATCATTTGAATGTAGATTTGGTTTATATTTTGGAAGATGGTTGAAGATATAAATTGATTATGAGAAAATCAATTGATTTTGGATTGATTTGAATTAAGATTTGGCTAAGTCCATGGGATAGGTCATATGACTTAGGAAGGGTTTCAAGTTTGGATTTAATCAGCTTCAATCATTTGGTTTTGAAATTGGGGTTTGGATTTGGATTTCAATTTGATGTTTAAATTGAACTTGAGGTTTGGTTTGAGAAGGTGAATATGGATTGGATTTGGGTTGTAGGGTAGGTGGATTATCCTAATTCCTAAGGCATAACATAATCCTATGGTTAACCCTTCTAAGTCTTTAGGCTTAGGTTAAGTGTTTACCTAATTGTTAGAAGTGTCTTATGACTAGGGAAGTCTTAGTGTTTAGAAGACTCTAAAGTCTAAGATGGGACTATTGAATCTGCACTTCAAAGGTGAGGTCAACAGGCCTTAGGCTCCATAGTGTTGCCCTTGGATATAGATGAATGCAAGATCAAAGCCAAGTTTTTATAGACTTGGATACATCTTTCAATACTTTGCTTGGGAAACCATGGATACATGAGAACAACATAGTTCCATCCTCTACAGTGTATGAAGTTCAGAGGTGGGATGGTCTTGTGTCAAAGGAGATCTCAAGCCATTTACACAATTCAGGTCGGCATATATGAGGATGCTTACTTCCTCCATCAAAATCAACAAGTCTATTCTAAACTTGGCCAAAGTTTAAAATAAAAGAAAAAATAGAAAGAAAAAAGGAAAGAAAAGAAAAAAGAAAAAAAAAAAATATAAAGGGAGAAATAGACTTGGAGGAGGAAGTTGAGCGACATTAAATTACACCACGTTTATTACTCCATTGAACATATGGATGGGGACTGACCTCCACGGTAGAGGAAGGCAAGTTCAAAGGTCAGGGTGAAAACCTCTTTAAAAGCCACCTAATAGAAGATTTGTCCCAGCTACCAGGAGTACACCTCCTATTCATATGGACTTTGAATCTAGTTCATAGGATGAGTCTTATATGGTTAGCACACCAGACTCTCTCAAGTAGATTCCTTAGAGGTGACACTTGAGCTAGATAAGATGAAGTCCTAAAAAAGCATAAGTGTATCCAAGTCTATATGTAAAATAGTTAGGCATCGGTTGGGAACCTTAGCTCTAACCACTTTCCTCTCAAAAGCTAAAGGTTTTGGTAGTTAAGGAAGCCCCTAAGTCATCCATAGGTGTGAAAAAGGTTCTTTGGGAGCATCATCCTCAAGTCAAGAAGTTGATGTAGAACTTGAGGATGATTCATATAAGATTTAATAGAATTACCTTTTGATGTACTTATCTTGTGTTCATAATTTAGCAAAGAAAGGTTAATCCACATACTTGGTCAAAGCATAGGTCGACTACTTCAAAAGAATATGGAAGAACAAATGCAAAAGCTCTCCATCAAGACAGGACTAGGATTGATAGTGGGTCAGTGATGATGGGATTACTTCTTAGTCATCACCAATCATTTAGAATCTGATAAGTTCTTTTCAATCACATTAACTAATATGAGGGGCTGTGCTTAGAAACTTTAAATGATCTAGATGATTTTGAAGTCAAAGATGCATCACTAGAGTTTAAAGAAGTGATCAAGTAAACCATCGACAAGCTCAAGGAAATCAACTTAGGCGAAGAAGATCCATGCGACATACATGTTCTTTGTTGAATGAAATTGAAATCAATGACTTAGTTATGCTATTGATTGAGTTTAAGGACTGCTTTGCATAAAGTTATGAAGAGATGTTTGGATTGGATCCTAACATAGCAATCCATTAATTAGCAAAAGAGCTTACTGCTAACCAGCAAGCTCCTAGATGCATCGATTAGACATAGAATAATAGGTCATTTTAAAAAGATCAATCTTCTCAAAAGAAAGATACCTTGGTTATCCATCATCTCGGTTAAGAAAAGAATGGCCAAATTCACA
This sequence comes from Cymbidium sinense, assembly GCA_021442155.1. Classification (NCBI taxonomy): domain Eukaryota; kingdom Viridiplantae; phylum Streptophyta; class Magnoliopsida; order Asparagales; family Orchidaceae; genus Cymbidium; species Cymbidium sinense. Next base: position 18,823,157 of record CM038226.1, read on the forward strand.
TATGCTTGATTTTATGGATTTATATAAGGCATGTCCAAAAAATGAATTTTCACTACCAATCCTGGAGCTGTTGGTGGACATTATCTCGTCTCATGTAGTTTTTTCTTTCATGGATGACTGGATATAACCAAATAAAGATGTCCATTAAAGATGAAAGAAACACTACTTTTAGAACCCATGATCAAAATCTATTATTATAAGGTCATGCCTTTCAGCCTTAAAATTATCGGTGCTACATACCAACGGGATATGACTCGAATCTTTGACGAACTCATTGATCATCAGGTTGAGTGTTATGTTGATGATCTCTTGATCAAAAGTAGAGAAAAGGAGGACCATCTCTTTGACTAGAGAGTAGTTTTGGAATAGTTAAGACAATTTAACCTCAAAATGAACCCCCTGAAGTGTGCATTCGGAGTAGCTTTAGGGAAATTCCTTTGGTTTGTTGTCCGACATCATGGAATTGAAATCGATCTTAAAAAGATTGAGGCAATTTTAGAAATGCCACCCCCTAAAATTTTAACTCAACTCAGATCATTCCATGGGAAATTAGCATAATAAGATGCTTTATATCCAACCTTTTGAAGATGTCGACCATTCTGACTTGTCGGATGCCAAGTTCAAGTGGGATGACAAGTGTAAGCATGCCTTCAAAGACATCAACCATTACGATGATGCCTCGGTTCTAGCAGCCCCATCACGGCAAACATTACTTTACATTGCTGCATTAGACGACTCCCTTGGTGCTTTGTTGGCCCAAACCAATGATGAAGGGAAGGAAATTACACTCTACTACCTTAGCCATCATTTAATCCCTACTGAGGCTAATTTTCCACTCATTGGGAAGCATTTTCTAGCATTAATCTTTGCATCCCAAAGACTACAACACTATATGCTTCCTCATAAGGTGAACTTAATCTCTAAGATTAATCCACTAGAGTATCTCATGACACGGCTGATGCTATCCAGATAGTTGACATGACGGTTCATGATCCTCACACAGTTTGACATTACCTTCGTACTTCTCCATGCGATGAAAGACAAATGTTAGTAGATTTCTTAGCAATACACCCACTTCCTGTTGTCTCTCTGCTTAGTGATGATCTCCCTGATGAAAAAATCATGAACTTAGGGGATACTTGCATTCACTACTAGGAGATGTACTTTGATGGTGCGGCTTCCTCTCAAAGAGGAGAAGAACCACAATCTACTATTCTAGGAAAGGTAGAGGAAGGAATAGATCTCTTAACTTTAGATTGTAATATTATAAGATTCTCATATCATCTATCCAATCATTACACCAAAATATGAGGCTCTTATTGCTAGAGTTAGTATTACTTTAAGCATCCATAACATCAACATCTTGAGGATTCGTTATCACCAAATTATTGAGTCTTATAAAGTTATAAAGCCCAAGATCCATCACTACCATAAGTACACCATGGAGTTGATCCAAATCCAAGGTTACCATTTGTAAGATTCCTCATGGAGAGACATCATAGTGTATGCTTTAGCCATGCTTGCTAAGGAGTTGGCATGTCAGAGGATGAGTCAATATATAAAGGTCCAAAATAGACAAGTCTTATCCCTTATTGATATTGAACTCATCAAAAGTACTCTCTTGAAGGGAGGTTGCCATTGTAGAAGGATGAGGAGTTAGATTGGAGGCAACCATTTGGATTACTTAAATAAGGAAAATTACTATAAGAAGTCCCAAGCCCATCGATGAAGAAGCACTTTCTATGCTCTTGTGGATGGTGTCTTGTATGATCTTTTGATCATATGGTTACATTGTTTAGCAAGCCCGATCATGGTGAGGTACACTTAGATTATGTGGAGCCAACCAATTTGATCCAAAGATGAAAACCAAGATTAAGAGACTAGGATACTACTAGCCATCGATGATCAAAGATTGCATGGATATGACTAGGTGATGCCACCATTATTAAATACACGGTATGGTCCTACACCAAACACCAAACATTCTATATCATATATTGCCCTCATGGCCATTTGAGTGTTGGGGTATCGACATAGTGGGTATGACTAATCCTACTTCTTCTAAGGGTAATCAGTTCATCTTAGCTGCTACTGAGTACTTTTGCAAATTGGCAAAGTAAATTTTGCTCAAAGAGGTCATAGCTCAGCATGTGCTCTAGGTTTTTAGGAATCATATTGTATATAGGTTCAAAGTTCCTCGATGAATTATATCTGATAATGGTACTACATTCAAGAGCACCGAGATCAACAACTTTGCCAGAAGACACAACAACTTTGCCCAACATCAATAACTTTGCCTCGATGAATTATATTCTACCATCAACTTCCCAAGGGTAAATAGCTTAGCAAAAGCCTTCAACAAAACTCTCATCTAAAAACTAAAGAAGACACTCGACAATAACAGCAGTGGTATGAGCTTAGTTGAAGCGTAGCCTTGTGCACCACATATAGAACTCCAACTCAGTCTACTCCTTTCCTTAGTGTATGTGTTTGGTTCTATTAGAGTCCAACTCCCATCACTAATGATAGTTATGCGTAACAAGATCATAATAGAGCAGAACGCCAAGTTGCGGTTAGAAGAACTTGAAGGTTTGGAGGAGAGATGGCTGTGAGCATGCCAAAACCTTGAGTTATACAAAGCTAAAATGATTTAAGCTCAAAAATAAATTGCTTTGTCCTAGAGCTTTTCAGGTAGGAGAGCCTATTTTAGTTCTAAGTAGATCGATTGTCATCTATCATAAGATGGGAGGCAAGTTTGAACCCACTTGGGAAGGCCCTTTTGCCATAGAGAAGGCCTACTAGAAAGGATCTTATCAGCTTATTAATCATAATGGAGAGTTCCCAATGCTTCCAATCAATGGGCTCTACTTAAAGAAATATTATAAATCATGTTTGAAAATAAATACCATCAATGAAAATTCCATTTTGAATTCAATCTCTTCCATGTTGAAAGTATTCTTGTTTTGGAATCTACCATGATGTGTTTAGGGGGTAGGAGTAAAAGGCGTCCTATCCTTCATCGACATAAAACAAACATAAACTACACACAAACATATAAAATGAACACATATCTTTTATCTCGGGCTACTCTGAGTTGAGATAAAGCACCCAATGTTACTCATTTAATAGCTGCTTTAGGTCGAGCTAATGTGCTACCCAGCTAGTGTGTCACCTAGTGGTGTTCTTGCTTTCAAGGATGTAAGCTAGTTTTCCTTCCTTACAAGGACCGATGAGCACCTTGTTAGTTTGGTAGGCCTTAATGCATGGCTGGTAAGCTACCTCATGTTGGCTTCATTTAAGAGGATGTGAGTCTACTTGCTTTCTTAGATTAGCCTTAGCCTCATGGAAGTCGGTATATTTTTTTTGGATTAGGATAAGTCCCCTAGTGGCTCCTTCCCTCCTAACTGCTTCAAGCCTTGGTCCAGTCATTTCTCGGGTCTCCCCACTTATTAGTCTCTTTAGGTCAATAGTAAGCCTACATGCTTTCTTTCTAGATTGATAGTTAGACACCAACGGGCACCTTAGGTTGGTTGGTTCTCACTATGCTAATGGATACACCACTCATGCTGATAGATACACCTTAGGTTGGTTGGTTCTTCCACCTTAGGATACACCACTCATGATAGATGTAAGTCTTCTACACTTTCTCCATGTTGGCCAACACTATAAGCTTTCTTTTTTTAGGGCTCAATGCGCCCTCTCCCTGTGGGCATTATATTTGGATCAATTTGTGACCCCATTTAGACACTTTCAAGTTACTATCGGGCGGTTCTCCTTTCTAGTAAACACTCCTGTGATTGGAGAATCCATCCTGTGGATGTGCAAATTCTCCCTTAGTCTAGTAAATCTGAGATAGGTCAAGGCTGATATATCCCCTTTTAGTGTGGTCCCTCACACAAAGTATATATATATATATATATATATATATATATATATATATATATATATATATATATATATATATATATATATATACTTATGGATTAGGAGGACACCCTGGTACCTTTTCCCCAAGCATCTATATATATATATATATATATATATATATATATATATATATATATATATCTTATGGATTGAGGACACCCTAATCCCGCAGCATCATCTTTATAGTGTCTAAACTCCCTAAGTGTGAATACTCTTGAATTGATATAAGTCCCTGATATTCACTCAGTGTCACCCAAGTCGAGTTTGATTTGTTGTGCTACCATCACCTTGTTCCCTACTTTAGAAGATGTAAGTCTTATGCCTCTTCTAGCATAGTAATTACATGTAAAGGCAACCCAGGTTGGCTACCCAAGACTATCCATTTGGATTGTAAATTTGAGATATGGTGTCGATATAGCCCCTTCTCGGTGGGTCCATCACACGACATGGTCCATAAATTAAATCTATCAAATTTGATCGAGCTCACATCCCAGCAAACATGCCCTCAATTCAAAGAAAACTAAACCAAACAAAATATCAAATCACATAAATAAAATTAACCGACTACTTTTGAGTTGACATAAGTCCCTAATGGCATTCACTTAGGTCACCCATGGTCGGTTTGATTTGTTGCATCCAATGGGTCACCCTGATTATTCGGCTTTAAAGATTTAAGTATTTCCTTTTAAAGCATTGCAAATGAAAACCCCTTAGGTTGGCTAGCTTTACCCCATAGTCGGAAGACTATCCCTTTGGATTTGTAAACCTGATGTAGGTTAAGGCGATATAGCCCTTTCTCAATGGGTCCATCATACACCGACCAGGTCCATAAATTAACTCAGTTAAATTAAACTCAATAATTTTCCCGGTGGAGTTAAATCACACCCTTCTCCCTGGAGCCCCAAATCATATATAAAGTCAAGCAAACAAATCAAATTCAAAACCAACCTCCCAGTGGAGCCAAATTAAACCAACTCCCCGGTAGAGTCTAAATCAAAGAAATCCAACCAAATCTTATTAACATATACATCCCCAAACAAATCTGAAATCAAATCTCAAATCCCAATGGATAGCAGAACTGCTTCCCTAGTGGAAGGTTCATATACGATCCCAGACTAGCCATATCTCTAATAGATATGCCTCCACATCAATTAACATAAAACAAATTAAAGTCGATTCAATCTTAATCTTTGGTGGATTATAATTTTTTATACCTAGTGGATCTTCTTTCCACAAATCATATAACTAAATCAAATTAAAACCTTATCCCTAGCAAATTTCCTTCTTCTATGCCCTCAACATAGACCCTTCACATGTCATGTCCAATGCATGTGTGATCCCCTAGCGGATCTCCTCCATGTCCTTGACATGGAATTCTCATCAAATCTTATTTCTTCTCTTATGCACACCTTTAATAATTCAAAGCCTACAATGTATTCATTCAAATTACATCATCTTAACATTGTAATCAACATTTTATGATTTATGATGCAAGCTCAAACTAACTATATAATATCATGCTAAACATATTATAGTGTGAATTAACACACTATATTATATTATAATATATGATGTTATATTATAATTTGTTATAATATAATATATTGTCTAACATTACACCTCATTGGAATCACTTCAAACAAACAAATAATAAAATTTTCTCAAAATATGAATAATGTTCATTTTGGATGTAAAATTGTTTTTTTTCTACTAGAAATGGTACAAAATAGCATAATTTTGGTGTTGCTTCTTGGTGTGTGCCATGAATTTGGCAAAATTCTTCCATCACAACCTTCAAATTAACATTTTTTGAGTTTTGACCAAATGTATTATAACAAAAGTAAAACATACTAAAATGTACAATAACATTTAGTAACACACCACCACATTCATATATATATGTGAAGTTATATTATTATGTACATTATATTTTAATACACTTTCATATTATATATTATCTTACATTACACCTTAAAATGAATCACTTTAAGAAAAAAATTTATAAAATTCATATGAAAAATGAACATATATTTTGGATGCAAAATTCCATTCTTTTGATTAAATGACACACCATAGCACACCCCAATGATGTTCCTAAAGCTTACCTTAAACAATTTGGCCAAATCCCATCATCTCACTATAAATCAATATTTTTATGAATTATACCAGTACAAACTCTACTACATCATACTATAATAAACTAAAATATGCTAAATAATAAGTAGTAATACACAATAGTATGTTGTAATGCATGATGCTACACTACGTTATGGAAACCTATATTATAATACACTATAACATATTATATTATATTATATTGCATATCACATCACAAGGGATTGCTCAAGATAAAAAATCATAAAATTCATCTAAATAATAAAAAACTATATATTTTATTTGTATCACTTACATATTTTAAATTGAAATAATACATTATGATGTCATGCTCTACCTATTATGAATTTGGCCAAATTCCACCATTTTAAAGTCTAAATTAACATTTTTATAAATAATGCTAGTGTAGGCTTGACTACATGATTGTATAACACTAACATAATTTAAAATGCACTGAACAATATATTATGATATATGATGTTATACTATGCTACAACATATAATATTTATTTTGAACATAAAATCTTACTTTTTAGACTACAAGTGGCGTAGTACACCTTTGGTACTACAACCTAATTCCCACTTCAAATTTAATAAATTTATCATTTGATTTATTAAATCAATATTTTTTGATTTATATTAATATTACTATAGACATTACCATAATATACTAAAATATTTCAAAACATCTTATAATAGCCCAAAATACATCACTACATGCTCAAATATATGATGCTACATTATACTATAATATATGGTATTATAATATGATTTAGGGTTAGGGTTTAAGGTATTCAAGTCTCTTAATAGTCAAGCGAAAGTCTCTTGAAGACATTTTCTTTAGCTACCATAATTATGTTAGGATTAGATCATTCTTTAGATCTACTCCTAATGACATCTTCATTCAAGGTTTATGGTTTAGGGTTAGAGTTTAGGGTTAGTTTAGAGTTTATGGTTTAGGGTTTAGGGTTTAATGTTTAGGGTTTGTGTTTTAGGGTTGCAAGTTTATGGTTGTTAGTTTTAGGGTTTTAAGTTTATGGTTTTAGGGTTTAGGGTTTAGGATTTAGGGTTTAGGGTTTTATGGTTTAGGGTTTAGGGTTTAGGGTTTAGGGTTTAGTGTTTAGGGTTTAGGGTTTTTAAGGTTTAGGGTTTAGGGTTTATAATTTAGGTTTTAGGTTTATGGTTTATGTTTTAGTTTAGGGTTTAAGGTTTTTTTTAACAGAGAATAAATACATATTCAATATTTATACTTTTTGATTTCATCAACCAAGTAACACACCATAATTTTTAAGACATAAGCGATGACATAGATAAAAAATGAGCATGCCTAGAACCATCTCTTTTGTAAAGACAAAATTTCATAAGTAGTAGATCGGATCAGTTGTTCTTCAATTTCTTTAGTTCTCTTCAAAACCTCCCCAGTCTCACGAGTAGCGAGATCCACCATCATATCCCTGATCTCTCCCTCATACCACCATATAACTTTTTGTCATCCTCCCTCTCCACCACTACTCCAACCACCACCTCCATATCCACCAGTACCTCCTAATCCTCCACCACCACTATGATAACCGCCACCTCTGCCTTCTCCTCCACCTCCAGATTTAGACTAAGCCTAGTTGACGGTGATGTTCCTACTGTCAAGGTTCTGCACATTTTTAGGGTTTAGATTTTAGGGTTAGTTTAGGATTTAGGTTTTGGGGTTTAGGGTTTAGGGTTGTAGGTTTTAAGGTTTAGGGTTTATTATTTAGGGTTTAAAATTTTAGGGTTTAAGGTTTGGGGTTTAGGGTGTAGTGTTTAAGGTTTAGAGTTTAGGGTCTTAATGTTTAGGGTTTATAGTTTAGAGTTTACGATTTAGGATTTAGAGTTTAGGGTTTTCTTTAAAAAATTAAGTAAATCGATAGGTTTAGGTTTATTTAGTTCATTTTTTCATTATTTGGGCTTTTTTATTTAGGTTCTTCTTTTAAATTTTTATTTAGTTCTGTTTATTTATTTTAGGTTTTTTATTTTTTGGTTTATTTTTTAGGTTTAGGTTTATTTTTTAATTAAGTTTTATTATTATTTTATTTTCTAGGTTTAGGTTGTATTTTTTTATTTTTAAGTTTAGCTTTAGGTTTTTATTTTAGGTTTACTTTTAGGTTTAATTTTTTAGTTTATGTTTAGGTTTATTTTTAGTTTATTTTATTTTATTTAGTTTAGGTTTAGTTTATTTTAGGTTTAAGTTTAGGTTTTATTTATTTTAGTATAGTTTATTTTAGTTTATGTTTAGGTTTAGTTTTTTTTTGTTTATTTTATTTTTATTTTAAGTTTAAGTTTTTTTTAGTTTAGGTTTAGGTTTTATTTTTTATTTATTTTTAAGTTTTATTTTTAGATTTATTTTTTAAGTTTAGGTTTTTATTTAGTTATTATTTTATTTTATTTTATTTTAGGTTTATTTTATTTTTATTTGAAGTTTATTTTATTTTATTTTAGGTTTATTTTATTTTTATTTTCTTTTTAGGTTTAGGTTTAGGTTTAGGTTTAAGTTTGAGCTTATGTTTTTCTTTTAATATATAATTTTATTTTATTCTAGTTTAGGTTTTTTTTTATTTATTTTATTTTTAAGTTTTATTTTATTTAGTTTTAGCTTTTTAGCTTTTTTGGGTTTAGGGTTTAGGGTTAGTTTAGGGTTTAGGGTTTAAGGTTTAGGGTTTAGTGTTTAGGGTTTAGGTTTTAAGTTTAGGTTTTAGTTTCAATTTATGGTTTAGGGTCTAAGATTTTTTTTTAACATGGAATAAGTTCAAATTCAACATTTCTTCTTTTCGATTTCATCAACCAAGTAACACCCTAAGTTTTTTAAGACACAAGCAAGGACATAGATCAATAATGATCACCCATTGAGCAAATCAAATACCTAGATAAGTAGAGCCCTCTACTTATAAAGACGTTCCATAAGCGATTCGATGGTGTTCTTTAATTTCTCAGTTCCCATTAGAACCACCCCTCTCAGTAGTAGGATCCCATGGATCTCTCCCTCACCACCATGCTATAACCTCATTCCTCCACCTCCTACCATTTCTCACCACCTCCATATCCACCGCACCTGAGAACCCCACCACCTTGTGATAACACTACCTCATTAGCCTCACTAGGATCTATGAGCCTTGTTGATGGTGATGTTCTACCATCAAGGTTATGCTCATTCATAAGGTTTAGGGTTACTTTAGGGTTTTTTTTAGGGGTTTATTTAGGGTTTAGGTTTTGGGTTTAGGGTTGTTGGTTTTTTTATTTAGGGTTTATGGTATTATGGTTTAGGGTTCAGGGTTTATGGCTTAGTGTTTAGGGTTATAAGTTTAGGGTTTAAGGTTTAGGGTTTAGGGTTTAGGATTTTGGGTTTAGGGTTTTTTTTATAAAATTAAGTAAAGTGATAAGTTTAGGTTTATTTAGTTTATTTAATTTTTTTATTTATTTGAGTTTATTTTATTTTTTATTTTTATTTAGGTTTATTATTTATTATTATTTAGTTTAGTTTATTTACTTTAGGTTTATTTTTTTTATTTTAGGTTTAGTTCTTTTTAGTTTAGGGTTTAGGTTTTATTTTTACTTATTTTTAGGATTTATTTTTGGGTTTATTTTTAGGTTTAGGTTTTTATTTAGTTTTTATTTTATTTTATTTTTGGTTTATTTTATTTTTATTTTAAGTTTAGTTTTTATTTTATTTAGGTTTTTTATTTTTTTAGTTTAGTTTAGGTTTTTATTTATTTTATTTTAGTTTAGTTTTTAATTTTTTATTTTATTTTTTTTTTAGGTTTAGGTTTTAGTTTATGTTTTTATTTTATTTTATTTTATTATTTTATTTTGGTTTAAGTTTATTTATTTATTTTATTTTTAGGTTGAATTTAGTTTAGGTTTAGCTTTTTAGCTTTTTAGGGTTTAGGGTTTAGGATTAGTTATAGGTTTAGGGTTTAGGGTTTGGGTTTAGGGTTTAAGGTTTAGGGTTTAGGGTTTAGGTTTTAGGGTTTAGGGTTTAGGGTTTAGGGTTTAGGGATTTAGGGTTTAGGGTTTAGGGATTTCATGGTTTAGCCTTTAGGGTATAGGGTTTAGGTTTTAGGTCTAGGGTTCATGTTTTAGGGTTTTTGTTTCTTTTATAATAGAGATCCAAATTAGATTCAACATTTCTTCATATAGATGAAGTTCCATAAGTAGCAGTGATGACATTCTAGTTTCTATTTTAAATAACCCCAGATACTCAGTAGTTATCATCTATCTCAGTCATACCTCACTTTAGTCCTAATTTTTTTCGCCTCCACCCCCCTCCACCACCACCGTATCCACTAGCACCTCGATCCCCCCACCAGTAGCACTCTGCCTTCACCTCCTTTAGAGTTGCCTGGTGTTAATATTCCCTTTAGGTTTTACTATTCTTAGGGTTTAGGTTTAGGTTTAGGTTTATTAGTTTTAGGGTTTATGCTTATTTTTAATTTATTTAGTTACTTTAGTTTTAGGTTTAAGATTTGGGGTTTAAGGTTTTGGGTTTAGGGTTTGGGTTTAGGGTTTATGGTATTAGGGTTTATGCTTTTTAGGTTTAGGGTTTAGGATTAGGGTTTAGGGTTTAGGGTTTTTTTAGGGTTTAGTGTTTAGGGTTGTAGGTTTTAGGTTTAGGGTTAGTTTTTGGGTTTATGGTTTAGGGTTTCGGATTTCGGGTTTAGGCTTTTTTTGTAAATTATGTAAATTGGTAAGTTTAGGTTTATTTAGTTTAGGTTTATTTAGTTTATTTTTTTATTTTATTTATTTTAATTTTATTTAGGTTTATTTTATTTTTATTTAGTTTAGGTTTTATTTTAGTTTTTAGGTTTAGTTTATTTTTTAGTTGAGTTTTAGTTTATTTTATTTTTTTGTTTATGTTATATTTTTTTTTTATTTTGAGGTTTAGGTTTAGGTTTTTATAATATTTTCTAGGTTTAGGTTTTAGGTTTTTATTTAAGGTTTATTTTAGGTTTTATTTTTTAGTTTAGGTTTAGGTTTATTTTTAGTTCATTTTATTTTATTTAGTTTAGGTTTAGGTTTAGGTTTAGTTTATTTTAGGTTTAGGTTTAGGTTTTATTTATTTTAGTTTACTTAGTTTAGTTTAGGTTTATGTTTATTTAATTTTATTTATTTTATTTATATTTTAGGTTTAGGTTTTTTTTAGTTTAGGGTTTATTTTTTTATTTATTTTTAGGTTTTATTTTTATGTTTATTTTTTAGGTTTAGGTTTTTACTATATTTTATTTTAGGCTTATTTTATTTTTTATTTTATGTTTAGTTTTATTTTATTAAGGTTTTTCTTAGTTTATTTTATTTTTTAGTTTAGTTTAGATTTTTCTTTACTTTATCTTAGTTTATTTTTATTTATTTATTTTATTTTTAGGTTTAGGTTTCAATTTAATTTTATTAATTTATTTAGGTTTAGGTTTATTTATTTATTTTATATTTAGGTTTTATTTAGTTTAGGTTTAGGGTTTAGGTTTGTAGGGTTTAGGGTTTAGGTTTGTAGGGTTTAGGGTTTAGAGTTTAGGGTTTAGGTTTAGGGTTTAGGGTTTAGGGTTAGGGTTTAGGGTTTAGGGTTTAGTGTTTAAGCTTTATGGTTTAGGGTTTTTAGGGTTTAGAGATTAGGGTTTAGGGTTAGCTTAGGGTTTAGGGTTAGTTTAGGGTTTTATTAGGGTTTAAGTTTAGATTTAGTTTAGGGTTTAGGTTTAGGGTTTTAGGGTTTAGGATTAGGGTTTAGGGATTAGGGTTAGGGTTAGGGTTTAGGATTTAGGGTTTAGGTTTAAGGTTAGTTTAGGGTTTAGGGTTGTATGTTTAGGATTTAGGGTTTAGGGTTAGTTTTAGGGTTAAGGGTTTAGGGTTTACGGTTTACGATTTAGGGTTAATGGTTTAGCGTTTAGGGTTTAGGGTTTTAAAAAAAATTAGTAAAGAGGTAGGTTTAAGTTTATTTAGTTTATTTTTATTTATTCTTTTATTTTTATTTAGGTTTATTTTTAATTTTTAATTAGTTTATTTATTTATTTTAGGTTTATTTATTTTAGTTTAGGTTTTTTTATTTTAATTTATTTTAGGTTTAGGTTTATGTTTATTTTATGTTTAGTTTTATTTTATTTTATAGTTTTAGTTTTATTTTTTTATTTTGAGGTTTAGGTTTAGGTTTTTATTTAATTTTTTTAGTTCTAGGTTTTAGGTTTTTATTTAGGTTTTTCTTTAGGTTTTATTTTTTAGTTTAGGTTTAGGTTTATTATTAGTTTATTTAGTTTAGGGTTTAGGTTTAGTTTATTTTAGGTTTAGGTTTATGTTTTATTTTAGCTTAGGTTTACATTTATTTTATTTTGTTTATTTTTTATTTTAGGTTTAGTTTTTATTTTTAGTATAGGATTTGGGTTTTTTTTATTTATTTTTAGGTATAGGTTTTTATTTAGTTTTTTATTTTATTTTATTTTAGGTTTATTTTTTTTATTTTACATTTATTTTTAATTTATTTAGGTTTTTATTTTTAGGTTTATTTTATTTTATAGTTTAGTTTAGGTTTTCTATATATTTTATTTTAGTTTAGTTTTTATTTTTTCTTTTATTTTATTTTTAGGTTTATGTTTAGGTTTAGGTTTTAGTTTAGCTTTTATTTTATTTTATTTTTTTATTTTTAGGTTTATGTTAATTTATTTATTTTATTTTTTAGGTTTTAGGTTTTTTAGGTTTTAGGGTTTAGGGTTTGGGTTTTAAGTTTTAGGGTTCAAGTTTATATATTTTAGGGTTTAAGGTTTAGGGTATAGGGTTTAGAGTTTAGGGTTTGAAGTTTAGGTTTTAGGGTTCAAGGTTATAGATTTTAGGGTTTAGGGTTTAGGGTTTAGGATTTACAATTTTTTTAGTTATTTTTATTTTTTTTAAATTATTATTTTTTAAATTAAGTAAACTCATAGGTTTTTGCTTATTTTGTTTATTTATTATTTATTTTATTTTATTTTTTTATTTTATTTAGGTTTATTTTTTATTTAGTTTAGTTTATTTATTTTAGGTTTATTTATTTTAGTTTATTTTTTAGGTTTAGGTTTACTTTTTAGTTTAGTTTTATTTTTATTTTATTTTTTAGGTTAATGTTTTATTTTTTATTTTAGGTTTATTTTTAAATTTTATTTCTTAGTTTAGGTTTAGGTTTACTTTTATTTTATTTTATTTTATTTAGTTTAGGATTTAGGTTTAGTTTATTTTAGGTTTAGGTTTATGTTTTAATTTTTTAAGTTTAATTTATTTTAGTTTAGGTTTAGGTTTATTTTATTTTGTTTATCTTATTTATATTTAGGTTTAGTTTATATTTTTAGTTTAGGGTTTGGGTTTTATTTTTAGGTTTATTTTTAGGTTTATTTTTTGGGTTTAAGTTTTTATTTAGTTTTTATTTTGTATTATTTTCATTTTATTTTATTTTTATGTTACGTTTAGTTTTTATTTTATTTAGGTTTTTTATTCTTTGGTTTATTTTATATATTTTTAGTTTAGTTTAGGTTTTTATTTATTTTATTTTAGTTTTTTAATTTTTTTTATTTTATTTTATTTTAGGTTTAAGTTAGGTTTTAGTTTATGTTTTTTTTATTTTATTTAGATTTTTAATTATTTATTTATTTTCTTTTAAAGTTTTATTTACTTTAGGTTTAGGTTTTTTGGGTTTTAGGGTTTAGGGTTTAGGGTTTTTAGGGTTTAGGGTTTAGGGTTTTAAGGTTTAGGATTTTAGCGCTTAGTGTTTTTAGTTAGGGTTTAGGGTTTGGGGTTTAGGGTTTAGTCTTTAGGCTTTAGGGTTTATGGTTTTCAAGGTTTAGGGTTTAGGGTTTAGGGTTAGCTTAGGGTTTATGGTTAGTTTAGGGTTTAGGGTTCTTAGGGTTAAGGATTTATGGTTTAGGGTTTTGGGTTTAGGATTATCTTTAGGGTTTGGTTTGGTTTAGGGTTTTAGGGTTTATGTTAGGTTTAAGGGTTTTGGGTTTATAGGTTTAGGTTGTAGCTTTAGGTTGAGGTTTAGGTTTACTTTTAGGGTTTAGGGTTTATGGATTTAAGGTTTAGTTTAGGGTTTAAGGTAGGTTTTTTTTAAATTAAGTAGGAGTTTATGTTTAGTTTAGTTTATTTATATTTATTTTAGTTTATTTGATTTTTATTTTCTTTAGGTATTTTTATATTTATTATTTTAGTTTAGGTTTTTTATTTTAGTTTAGTTTTCAGGTTTAAGTTTAGGGTAATGTTTATTATTTGTTTAGTTTTATTTTTATTTTATTTTTCAGGTTTAGGTTTTATTTTTTTTAGGTTTAAGTTTAAGTTTTTATTTTATTTTTTTAGGTTTAGGTTTAGGTTATTATTTTAGGTTTATTTTTAGGTTTTGTTTTTTAGTTTAGGTTTAGTTTATTTTTAGTTTATTTTATTTTATTTACTTTAGGGTTTAGGTTTAGTTTATTTTAGATTTAGGTTTAGGTTTTATTAATTTTAGTTTAGTTTATTTAAGTTTAGGTTTACATTATTTTATTTTGTTTATTTTAATTTTATTTTAGGTTTAGTTTTTAGTTTTAGTTTACGATTTGGGTTTTATTTTTTATTTATTTTTAGGTTTAAGTTTTTATTTAGTTTATATTTTATTATATTTTAGGTTTATTTTATTTTATTTTATTTATTTTTATTTTATTTAGTCTATATTTTTTAGGTTTATTTAATTTTATAGTTTAGTTTAGGTTTTTATTTATTTTATTTTATTTTAGTTTAGTTTTTATTTTTTATTTTATTTACTTTTTAGGTTTAGGTTTTAGTTTAATTTATATTTTATTTTATTTTTTATTTTACTTAGGTTTATGTTCTTTTATATATTTTCTTTTTAGGTTTAGGTTTTTTAGGGGTTTAGGGTTTGGATTTATGTTTTAGGGTTTAGGGTTATAGATTTTAGGATTTAGTGTTTAGGGTTTAGGGATTATGATTTACGGTTTAGGGTTTGGGGTTTATGTTTTAGGGTTTAGGGTTGTAGATTTTAGGGTTTAGGCTTTAGGGTTTTGGGTTTAGGGTTTTTTAATTTATTTATTTATTCTAAATAAACTAAACTCATAGGTTTAGGTTTATTTAGTTTATTTTTTATTTATTTTATTTTATTTTATTTTTATTTTAATTTAGGTTAATTTTTAATTTTATTTAGTTTAGATTATTTATTTTAGGTTTATTTATTTTAGCTTATTTTGTAGGTTTGGGTTTATTTTTAAGTTCAATTTTATTTTTATTTTATTTTCTTGGTTTAGGTTTTATTTTTTATTTTTAGGTTTTGGTTTTAGGTTTTTTTAGTTTATTTTTTAGGTATTATTTTTTATTTTAGGTTTAGGTTTATTTTTACTTTATTTTATTTTATTTAGTTTAGGTTTAGGTTTATGTTTAGATTTGAGGTTTTATTTATTTTAGTTTAGTTTTTATTAGTTTAGGTTTAAGTTTATATTATTGTTATTTTAGTTTTAGTTTTTTTTTTTAGTTTAGGGTTTAGGTTTTCTTTTTTTCATTTATTTAGATTCTATTTTTGGGATTATTTTTTAGGTTTAGGTTTTTATTTAGATTTTATTTTATTTTATTTTAGATTTATTTTATTTATATTTTATGTTTAGTTTTTATTTTTTAATTTGGTTTAGTTTAGGTTTTTATTTATTTTATTTTAGTTTTTATTTAAATTTTATTTTCTTTTTAGGTTTAGGTTTACTTTTAGTTTATTTTATTTTATTTAGTTTAGGATTTAGGTTTAGTTTATTAGTTTAGGTTTATTTTTTAGTTTATTTTAATTTTATTTATTTTAGTTTAGTTTATCTTAGTTTATGTTTAGGTTATATTATTGTTATTTTAGGTTTAGGTTTTATTTTTTAGTTTAGGGTTTAGGTTTATTTTTATTTTTTTTTAGGTTTATTTTTTAGGTTTAGGTTTTATTTATTTTTATTTTATTTTATTTTAAGTTTATTTTTATTTTAGGTTTAGTTTTTTATTTTATTTAGGTTTGTTTTTTAGTTTAGTTTAGGTTTATTTATTTTATTTTAGTTTATTTTTTTTTTTATTTTATTTTATTTTCTTTTTTAGGTTTAGGTTTAGTTTATGTTTTACTTTATTTTATTTTTTTTTTTATTTTGGATTTGGTTTTTATTAATTTTAATTTTAGGTTTTATTTAGTTTATTTAGGTTTTTTGCTTTTTTATGGTTTAGGGTTTAGGTCTTAGGTTTTTTATTTTAGGTTTATTTTAAGGTTTTTTTTTTTTAGTTTAGATTTAGGTTTACTTTTAGTTTATTATATTTTATTTTCTTTAGGATTTAAATTTAGTTTATTTTAGGTTTTAGTTTAGGTTTAAATTAATTTAATTTAGTTTATTTTTGCTTAGGTTTAGTTTTATTTTATCTTTATCCTAGGTTTAGTTTTTTACTTTTTATGTAGTGGTTGGGTTTTATTTCTTATTTATTTTTACATTTTTTTAGGTTTAGCTTTTATTTAGTTTTTATTTTAGGTTTATTTTATTTTTATTTTTATTTTTAGGTTTATTCTATTTTTTATTTTAGTTTAGGTTTTTACTTATTTTATTTTAGTATTTTTTTATTTTTATATTTTATTTTTATTTTAGGTTTAGGTTTAAGTTTTAGTTTAGGTTTTAATTTAATTTAATTTTTTCAATCTATTTATGTTTTGGTTTTTCTATTTATTTTATTTTTAGGGTTTATTTACTTTAAGTTTAGGTTTTTAGTTTTTTATGATTTAGGGTTTAAGGTTTAAGGTTTAGGGTTTCGTGTTTAGACTTTAGGTTTTAGAGTTTTAAGGGTTTAGGGTTTAGGGATTAAGGTTAGCTTAGGGTTTAGAGTTAGTTTAGAGTTTAGGGTTTAGGGTTTATGGTTTAGGGTTAATTTAAGATTTAGGTTTAGGGTTTTAGGGTTCAGGGTTTAAGGGTTATTTTAGGGTTTAGGGTTTTCTAAGATTTAGGGTCTAGGGCTTAGGGTTTAGGGTCATAGGTTTAGGGTTATAGCATTATGGTTCAAGGTTTAGGGTTAGTTTTAGGGTTTGAGGTTAAGGTTTAAAGTTTTGGATTTAGGGTTTTTTTTAAAATTAAGTAAGCTGGTAGGTTTAGGTTATTTTTAGTTTATTTAGTTTATTTATTTTAGTTAATTTTATTTTTTTATTTTCTTTAGGTTTATTTTTTATATTTATTTATTTTAGTTTAGGTTTTTTATTTTAGTTTAATTTTTTAGGTTTAGGTTTAGGTTTAGGTTTATATTTTAATTTAGTTTTATTTTTATTTTATTTTTTAGGTTTAGGTTTTATATTTTATTTTAGGTTTATGTTTAAGTTTATGTTTATTC